>CAXARO010000739.1:0-158760 GCA_963971305.1 Arcuatula senhousia
GCGGCCCAAAAAAAACAAGTTGAAAAAAGAAGATATCGTGTAATGCCGAGCGGTCTTGCGTGCTACGCGCTTCGGCGATGGTGCACTTTCTAGCACTATATCTCAGCTATTAGGGGATATACAGTTGAACGGTATACTATTTATAGTTTTATTGTAGCACATCATATTTCAAGCGTGCTCGAAAAATCTAGGACGTCATTTTTTGTCGTCGCGGCCCGAAAAAAAACAAGTTGAAAAAAGAAGATATCGTGTAATGCCGAGCGGTCTTGCGTGCTACGCGCTTCGGCGATGGTGCACTTTCTAGCACTATATCTCAGCTATTAGGGGATATACAGTTGAACGGTATACTATTTATAGTTTTATTGTAGCACATCATATTTCAAGCGTGCTCGAAAAATCTAGGACGTCATTTTTTGTCGTCGCGGCCCGAAAAAAACAAGTTGAAAAAAGAAGATATCGTGTAATGCCGAGCGGTCTTGCGTGCTACGCGCTTCGACGATGGTGAACTTTCTAGCACTATATCTCAGCTATTAGGGGATATACAGTTGAACGGTATACTATTTATAGTTTTATTGTAGCACATCATATTTCAAGCGTGCTCGAAAAATCTAGGACGTCATTTTTTGTCGTCGCGGCCCGAAAAAAACAAGTTGAAAAAAGAAGATATCGTGTAATGCCGAGCGGTCTTGCGTGCTACGCGCTTCGGCGATGGTGCACTTTCTAGCACTATATCTCAGCTATTAGGGGATATACAGTTGAACGGTATACTATTTATAGTTTTATTGTAGCACATCATATTTCAAGCGTGCTCGAAAAATCTAGGACGTCATTTTTTGTCGTCGCGGCCCAAAAAAAACAAGTTGAAAAAAGAAGATATCGTGTAATGCCGAGCGGTCTTGCGTGCTACGCGCTTCGGCGATGGTGCACTTTCTAGCACTATATCTCAGCTATTAGGGGATATACAGTTGAACGGTATACTATTTATAGTTTTATTGTAGCACATCATATTTCAAGCGTGCTCGAAAAATCTAGGACGTCATTTTTTGTCGTCGCGGCCCGAAAAAAAACAAGTTGAAAAAAGAAGATATCGTGTAATGCCGAGCGGTCTTGCGTGCTACGCGCTTCGGCGATGGTGCACTTTCTAGCACTATATCTCAGCTATTAGGGGATATACAGTTGAACGGTATACTATTTATAGTTTTATTGTAGCACATCATATTTCAAGCGTGCTCGAAAAATCTAGGACGTCATTTTTTGTCGTCGCGGCCCGAAAAAAACAAGTTGAAAAAAGAAGATATCGTGTAATGCCGAGCGGTCTTGCGTGCTACGCGCTTCGACGATGGTGAACTTTCTAGCACTATATCTCAGCTATTAGGGGATATACAGTTGAACGGTATACTATTTATAGTTTTATTGTAGCACATCATATTTCAAGCGTGCTCGAAAAATCTAGGACGTCATTTTTTGTCGTCGCGGCCCGAAAAAAACAAGTTGAAAAAAGAAGATATCGTGTAATGCCGAGCGGTCTTGCGTGCTACGCGCTTCGGCGATGGTGCACTTTCTAGCACTATATCTCAGCTATTAGGGGATATACAGTTGAACGGTATACTATTTATAGTTTTATTGTAGCACATCATATTTCAAGCGTGCTCGAAAAATCTAGGACGTCATTTTTTGTCGTCGCGGCCCGAAAAAAACAAGTTGAAAAAAGAAGATATCGTGTAATGCCGAGCGGTCTTGCGTGCTACGCGCTTCGGCGATGGTGCACTTTCTAGCATTATATCTCAGCTATTAGGGGATATACAGTTGAACGGTATACTATTTATAGTTTTATTGTAGCACATCATATTTCAAGCGTGCTCGAAAAATCTAGGACGTCATTTTTTGTCGTCGCGGCCCGAAAAAAACAAGTTGAAAAAAGAAGATATCGTGTAATGCCGAGCGGTCTTGCGTGCTACGCGCTTCGGCGATGGTGCACTTTCTAGCACTATATCTCAGCTATTAGGGTATATACAGTTGAACGGTATACTATTTATAGTTTTATTGTAGCACATCATATTTCAAGCGTGCTCGAAAAATCTAGGACGTCATTTTTTGTCGTCGCGGCCCGAAAAAAGCAAGTTGAAAAAAGAAGATATCGTGTAATGCCGAGCGGTCTTGCGTGCTACGCGCTTCGGCGATGGTGCACTTTCTAGCACTATATCTCAGCTATTGGGGGATATACAGTTGAACGGTATACTATTTATAGTTTTATTGTAGCACATCATATTTCAAGCGTGCTCGAAAAATCTAGGACGTCATTTTTTGTCGTCGCGGCCCGAAAAAAACAAGTTGAAAAAAGAAGATATCGTGTAATGCCGAGCGGTCTTGCGTGCTACGCGCTTCGGCGATGGTGCACTTTCTAGCACTATATCTCAGCTATTAGGGGATATACAGTTGAACGGTATACTATTTATAGTTTTATTGTAGCACATCATATTTCAAGCGTGCTCGAAAAATCAAGGACGTCATTTTTTGTCGTCGCGGCCCGAAAAAAACAAGTTGAAAAAAGAAGATATCGTGTAATGCTGAGCGGTCTTGCGTGCTACGCGCTTCGGCGATGGTGCACTTTCTAGCACTATATCTCAGCTATTAGGGGATATACAGTTGAACGGTATACTATTTATAGTTTTATTGTAGCACATCATATTTCAAGCGTGCTCGAAAAATCTAGGACGTCATTTTTTGTCGTCGCGGCCCGAAAAAAACAAGTTGAAAAAAGAAGATATCGTGTAATGCCGAGCGGTCTTGCGTGCTACGCGCTTCGGCGATGGTGAACTTTCTAGCACTATATCTCAGCTATTAGGGGATATACAGTTGAACGGTATACTATTTATAGTTTTATTGTAGCACATCATATTTCAAGCGTGCTCGAAAAATCTAGGACGTCATTTTTTGTCGTCGCGGCCCGAAAAAAACAAGTTGAAAAAAGAAGATATCGTGTAATGCCGAGCGGTCTTGCGTGCTACGCGCTTCGGCGATGGTGCACTTTCTAGCACTATATCTCAGCTATTAGGGGATATACAATTGAACGGTATACTATTTATAGTTTTATTGTAGCACATCATATTTCAAGCGTGCTCGAAAAATCTAGGACGTCATTTTTTGTCGTCGCGGCCCGAAAAAAAACAAGTTGAAAAAAGAAGATATCGTGTAATGCCGAGCGGTCTTGCGTGCTACGCGCTTCGGCGATGGTGCACTTTCTAGCATTATATCTCAGCTATTAGGGGATATACAGTTGAACGGTATACTATTTATAGTTTTATTGTAGCACATCATATTTCAAGCGTGCTCGAAAAATCTAGGACGTCATTTTTTGTCGTCGCGGCCCGAAAAAAACAAGTTGAAAAAAGAAGATATCGTGTAATGCCGAGCGGTCTTGCGTGCTACGCGCTTCGGCGATGGTGCACTTTCTAGCACTATATCTCAGCTATTAGGGTATATACAGTTGAACGGTATACTATTTATAGTTTTATTGTAGCACATCATATTTCAAGCGTGCTCGAAAAATCTAGGACGTCATTTTTTGTCGTCGCGGCCCGAAAAAAGCAAGTTGAAAAAAGAAGATATCGTGTAATGCCGAGTGGTCTTGCGTGCTACGCGCTTCGGCGATGGTGCACTTTCTAGCACTATATCTCAGCTATTAGGGGATATACAGTTGAACGGTATACTATTTATAGTTTTATTGTAGCACATCATATTTCAAGCGTGCTCGAAAAATCTAGGACGTCATTTTTTGTCGTCGCGGCCCGAAAAAAACAAGTTGAAAAAAGAAGATATCGTGTAATGCCGAGCGGTCTTGCGTGCTACGCGCTTCGGCGATGGTGCACTTTCTAGCACTATATCTCAGCTATTAGGGGATATACAGTTGAACGGTATACTATTTATAGTTTTATTGTAGCACATCATATTTCAAGCGTGCTCGAAAAATCTAGGACGTCATTTTTGTCGTCGCGGCCCGAAAAAAACAAGTTGAAAAAAGAAGATATCGTGTAATGCCGAGCGGTCTTGCGTGCTACGCGCTTCAGCGACGGTGCACTTTCTAGCACTATATCTCAGCTATTAGGGGATATACAGTTGAACGGTATACTATTTATAGTTTTATTGTAGCACATCATATTTCAAGCGTGCTCGAAAAATCTAGGACGTCATTTTTTGTCGTCGCGGCCCGAAAAAAACAAATTGAAAAAAGAAGATATCGTGTAATGCCGAGCGGTCTTGCGTGCTACGCGCTTCGGCGATGGTGCACTTTCTAGCACTATATCTCAGCTATTAGGGGATATACAGTTGAACGGTATACTATTTATAGTTTTATTGTAGCACATCATATTTCAAGCGTGCTCGAAAAATCTAGGACGTCATTTTTTGTCGTCGCGGCCCGAAAAAAACAAGTTGAAAAAAGAAGATATCGTGTAATGCCGAGCGGTCTTGCGTGCTACGCCCTTCGGCGATGGTGCACTTTCTAGCACTATATCTCAGCTATTAGGGGATATACAGTTGAACGGTATACTATTTATAGTTTTATTGTAGCACATCATATTTCAAGCGTGCTCGAAAAATCTAGGACGTCATTTTTTGTCGTCGCGGCCCGAAAAAAAACAAGTTGAAAAAAGAAGATATCGTGTAATGCCGAGCGGTCTTGCGTGCTACGCGCTTCGGCGATGGTGCACTTTCTAGCACTATATCTCAGCTATTAGGGGATATACAGTTGAACGGTATACTATTTATAGTTTTATTGTAGCACATCATATTTCAAGCGTGCTCGAAAAATCTAGGACGTCATTTTTTGTCGTCGCGGCCCGAAAAAAACAAGTTGAAAAAAGAAGATATCGTGTAATGCCGAGCGGTCTTGCGTGCTACGCGCTTCGGCGATGGTGCACTTTCTAGCACTATATCTCAGCTATTAGGGGATATACAGTTGAACGGTATACTATTTATAGTTTTATTGTAGCACATCATATTTCAAGCGTGCTCGAAAAATCTAGGACGTCATTTTTTGTCGTCGCGGCCCGAAAAAAACAAGTTGAAAAAAGAAGATATCGTGTAATGCCGAGCGGTCTTGCGTGCTACGCCCTTCGGCGATGGTGCACTTTCTAGCACTATATCTCAGCTATTAGGGGATATACAGTTGAACGGTATACTATTTATAGTTTTATTGTAGCACATCATATTTCAAGCGTGCTCGAAAAATCTAGGACGTCATTTTTTGTCGTCGCGGCCCGAAAAAAAACAAGTTGAAAAAAGAAGATATCGTGTAATGCCGAGCGGTCTTGCGTGCTACGCGCTTCGGCGATAGTGCACTTTCTAGCACTATATCTCAGCTATTAGGGGATATACAGTTGAACGGTATACTATTTATAGTTTTATTGTAGCACATCATATTTCAAGCGTGCTCGAAAAATCTAGGACGTCATTTTTTGTCGTCGCGGCCCGAAAAAAACAAGTTGAAAAAAGAAGATATCGTGTAATGCCGAGCGGTCTTGCGTGCTACGCGCTTCGGCGATGGTGCACTTTCTAGCACTATATCTCAGCTATTAGGGGATATACAGTTGAACGGTATACTATTTATAGTTTTATTGTAGCACATCATATTTCAAGCGTGCTCGAAAAATCTAGGACGTCATTTTTTGTCGTCGCGGCCCAAAAAAAACAAGTTGAAAAAAGAAGATATCGTGTAATGCCGAGCGGTCTTGCGTGCTACGCGCTTCGGCGATGGTGCACTTTCTAGCACTATATCTCAGCTATTAGGGGATATACAGTTGAACGGTATACTATTTATAGTTTTATTGTAGCACATCATATTTCAAGCGTGCTCGAAAAATCTAGGACGTCATTTTTTGTCGTCGCGGCCCGAAAAAAACAAGTTGAAAAAAGAAGATATCGTGTAATGCCGAGCGGTCTTGCGTGCTACGCGCTTCGGCGATGGTGCACTTTCTAGCACTATATCTCAGCTATTAGGGGATATACAGTTGAACGGTATACTATTTATAGTTTTATTGTAGCACATCATATTTCAAGCGTGCTCGAAAAATCTAGGACGTCATTTTTTGTCTTCGCGGCCCGAAAAAAACAAGTTGAAAAAAGAAGATATCGTGTAATGCCGAGCGGTCTTGCGTGCTACGCGCTTCGGCGATGGTGCACTTTCTAGCACTATATCTCAGCTATTGGGGGATATACAGTTGAACGGTATACTATTTATAGTTTTATTGTAGCACATCATATTTCAAGCGTGCTCGAAAAATCTAGGACGTCATTTTTTGTCGTCGCGGCCCGAAAAAAACAAGTTGAAAAAAGAAGATATCGTGTAATGCCGAGCGGTCTTGCGTGCTACGCGCTTCGGCGATGGTGCACTTTCTAGCACTATATCTCAGCTATTAGGGGATATACAGTTGAACGGTATACTATTTATAGTTTTATTGTAGCACATCATATTTCAAGCGTGCTCGAAAAATCTAGGACGTCATTTTTTGTCGTCGCGGCCCGAAAAAAACAAGTTGAAAAAAGAAGATATCGTGTAATGCCGAGCGGTCTTGCGTGCTACGCGCTTCGGCGATGGTGCACTTTCTAGCACTATATCTCAGCTATTAGGGGATATACAGTTGAACGGTATACTATTTATAGTTTTATTGTAGCACATCATATTTCAAGCGTGCTCGAAAAATCTAGGACGTCATTTTTTGTCGTCGCGGCCCGAAAAAAACAAGTTGAAAAAAGAAGATATCGTGTAATGCCGAGCGGTCTTGCATGCTACGCGCTTCGGCGATGGTGCACTTTCTAGCACTATATCTCAGCTATTAGGGGATATACAGTTGAACGGTATACTATTTATAGTTTTATTGTAGCACATCATATTTCAAGCGTGCTCGAAAAATCTAGGACGTCATTTTTTGTCGTCGCGGCCCGAAAAAAACAAGTTGAAAAAAGAAGATATCGTGTAATGCCGAGCGGTCTTGCGTGCTACGCGCTTCGGCGATGGTGAACTTTCTAGCACTATATCTCAGCTATTAGGGGATATACAGTTGAACGGTATACTATTTATAGTTTTATTGTAGCACATCATATTTCAAGCGTGCTCGAAAAATCTAGGACGTCATTTTTTGTCGTCGCGGCCCGAAAAAAACAAGTTGAAAAAAGAAGATATCGTGTAATGCCGAGCGGTCTTGCGTGCTACGCGCTTCGGCGATGGTGCACTTTCTAGCACTATATCTCAGCTATTAGGGGATATACAGTTGAACGGTATACTATTTATAGTTTTATTGTAGCACATCATATTTCAAGCGTGCTCGAAAAATCTAGGACGTCATTTTTTGTCGTCGCGGCCCGAAAAAAACAAGTTGAAAAAAGAAGATATCGTGTAATGCCGAGCGGTCTTGCGTGCTACGCGCTTCGGCGATGGTGCACTTTCTAGCATTATATCTCAGCTATTAGGGGATATACAGTTGAACGGTATACTATTTATAGTTTTATTGTAGCACATCATATTTCAAGCGTGCTCGAAAAATCTAGGACGTCATTTTTTGTCGTCGCGGCCCGAAAAAAACAAGTTGAAAAAAGAAGATATCGTGTAATGCCGAGCGGTCTTGCGTGCTACGCGCTTCGGCGATGGTGCACTTTCTAGCACTATATCTCAGCTATTAGGGTATATACAGTTGAACGGTATACTATTTATAGTTTTATTGTAGCACATCATATTTCAAGCGTGCTCGAAAAATCTAGGACGTCATTTTTTGTCGTCGCGGCCCGAAAAAAGCAAGTTGAAAAAAGAAGATATCGTGTAATGCCGAGCGGTCTTGCGTGCTACGCGCTTCGGCGATGGTGCACTTTCTAGCACTATATCTCAGCTATTGGGGGATATACAGTTGAACGGTATACTATTTATAGTTTTATTGTAGCACATCATATTTCAAGCGTGCTCGAAAAATCTAGGACGTCATTTTTTGTCGTCGCGGCCCGAAAAAAACAAGTTGAAAAAAGAAGATATCGTGTAATGCCGAGCGGTCTTGCGTGCTACGCGCTTCGGCGATGGTGCACTTTCTAGCACTATATCTCAGCTATTAGGGGATATACAGTTGAACGGTATACTATTTATAGTTTTATTGTAGCACATCATATTTCAAGCGTGCTCGAAAAATCTAGGACGTCATTTTTTGTCGTCGCGGCCCGAAAAAAACAAGTTGAAAAAAGAAGATATCGTGTAATGCTGAGCGGTCTTGCGTGCTACGCGCTTCGGCGATGGTGCACTTTCTAGCACTATATCTCAGCTATTAGGGGATATACAGTTGAACGGTATACTATTTATAGTTTTATTGTAGCACATCATATTTCAAGCGTGCTCGAAAAATCTAGGACGTCATTTTTTGTCGTCGCGGCCCGAAAAAAACAAGTTGAAAAAAGAAGATATCGTGTAATGCCGAGCGGTCTTGCGTGCTACGCGCTTCGGCGATGGTGAACTTTCTAGCACTATATCTCAGCTATTAGGGGATATACAGTTGAACGGTATACTATTTATAGTT
Source organism: Arcuatula senhousia (assembly GCA_963971305.1). Classification (NCBI taxonomy): domain Eukaryota; kingdom Metazoa; phylum Mollusca; class Bivalvia; order Mytilida; family Mytilidae; genus Arcuatula; species Arcuatula senhousia. The sequence continues at coordinate 8,553 of CAXARO010000739.1, forward strand.
TTATTGTAGCACATCATATTTCAAGCGTGCTCGAAAAATCTAGGACGTCATTTTTTGTCGTCGCGGCCCGAAAAAAACAAGTTGAAAAAAGAAGATATCGTGTAATGCCGAGCGGTCTTGCGTGCTACGCGCTTCGGCGATGGTGCACTTTCTAGCACTATATCTCAGCTATTAGGGGATATACAATTGAACGGTATACTATTTATAGTTTTATTGTAGCACATCATATTTCAAGCGTGCTCGAAAAATCTAGGACGTCATTTTTTGTCGTCGCGGCCCGAAAAAAAACAAGTTGAAAAAAGAAGATATCGTGTAATGCCGAGCGGTCTTGCGTGCTACGCGCTTCGGCGATGGTGCACTTTCTAGCATTATATCTCAGCTATTAGGGGATATACAGTTGAACGGTATACTATTTATAGTTTTATTGTAGCACATCATATTTCAAGCGTGCTCGAAAAATCTAGGACGTCATTTTTTGTCGTCGCGGCCCGAAAAAAACAAGTTGAAAAAAGAAGATATCGTGTAATGCCGAGCGGTCTTGCGTGCTACGCGCTTCGGCGATGGTGCACTTTCTAGCACTATATCTCAGCTATTAGGGTATATACAGTTGAACGGTATACTATTTATAGTTTTATTGTAGCACATCATATTTCAAGCGTGCTCGAAAAATCTAGGACGTCATTTTTTGTCGTCGCGGCCCGAAAAAAGCAAGTTGAAAAAAGAAGATATCGTGTAATGCCGAGCGGTCTTGCGTGCTACGCGCTTCGGCGATGGTGCACTTTCTAGCACTATATCTCAGCTATTAGGGGATATACAGTTGAACGGTATACTATTTATAGTTTTATTGTAGCACATCATATTTCAAGCGTGCTCGAAAAATCTAGGACGTCATTTTTTGTCGTCGCGGCCCGAAAAAAACAAGTTGAAAAAAGAAGATATCGTGTAATGCCGAGCGGTCTTGCGTGCTACGCGCTTCGGCGATGGTGCACTTTCTAGCACTATATCTCAGCTATTAGGGGATATACAGTTGAACGGTATACTATTTATAGTTTTATTGTAGCACATCATATTTCAAGCGTGCTCGAAAAATCTAGGACGTCATTTTTGTCGTCGCGGCCCGAAAAAAACAAGTTGAAAAAAGAAGATATCGTGTAATGCCGAGCGGTCTTGCGTGCTACGCGCTTCGGCGACGGTGCACTTTCTAGCACTATATCTCAGCTATTAGGGGATATACAGTTGAACGGTATACTATTTATAGTTTTATTGTAGCACATCATATTTCAAGCGTGCTCGAAAAATCTAGGACGTCATTTTTTGTCGTCGCGGCCCGAAAAAAACAAGTTGAAAAAAGAAGATATCGTGTAATGCCGAGCGGTCTTGCGTGCTACGCGCTTCGGCGATGGTGCACTTTCTAGCACTATATCTCAGCTATTAGGGGATATACAGTTGAACGGTATACTATTTATAGTTTTATTGTAGCACATCATATTTCAAGCGTGCTCGAAAAATCTAGGACGTCATTTTTTGTCGTCGCGGCCCGAAAAAAACAAGTTGAAAAAAGAAGATATCGTGTAATGCCGAGCGGTCTTGCGTGCTACGCGCTTCGGCGATGGTGCACTTTCTAGCACTATATCTCAGCTATTAGGGGATATACAGTTGAACGGTATACTATTTATAGTTTTATTGTAGCACATCATATTTCAAGCGTGCTCGAAAAATCTAGGACGTCATTTTTTTCGTCGCGGCCCGAAAAAAACAAGTTGAAAAAAGAAGATATCGTGTAATGCCGAGCGGTCTTGCGTGCTACGCGCTTCGGCGATGGTGCACTTTCTAGCACTATATCTCAGCTATTAGGGGATATACAGTTGAACGGTATACTATTAATAGTTTTATTGTAGCACATCATATTTCAAGCGTGCTCGAAAAATCTAGGACGTCATTTTTTGTCGTCGCGGCCCGAAAAAAACAAGTTGAAAAAAGAAGATATCGTGTAATGCCGAGCGGTCTTGCGTGCTACGCGCTTCGGCGATGGTGCACTTTCTAGCACTATATCTCAGCTATTAGGGGATATACAGTTGAACGGTATACTATTTATAGTTTTATTGTAGCACATCATATTTCAAGCGTGCTCGAAAAATCTAGGACGTCATTTTTTGTCGTCGCGGCCCGAAAAAAACAAGTTGAAAAAAGAAGATATCGTGTAATGCCGAGCGGTCTTGCGTGCTACGCGCTTCGGCGATGGTGCACTTTCTAGCACTATATCTCAGCTATTAGGGGATATACAGTTGAACGGTATACTATTTATAGTTTTATTGTAGCACATCATATTTCAAGCGTGCTCGAAAAATCTAGGACGTCATTTTTTGTCGTCGCGGCCCGAAAAAAACAAGTTGAAAAAAGAAGATATCGTGTAATGCCGAGCGGTCTTGCGTGCTACGCGCTTCGGCGATGGTGAACTTTCTAGCACTATATCTCAGCTATTAGGGGATATACAGTTGAACGGTATACTATTTATAGTTTTATTGTAGCACATCATATTTCAAGCGTGCTCGAAAAATCTAGGACGTCATTTTTTGTCGTCGCGGCCCGAAAAAAACAAGTTGAAAAAAGAAGATATCGTGTAATGCCGAGCGGTCTTGCGTGCTACGCGCTTCGGCGATGGTGCACTTTCTAGCACTATATCTCAGCTATTAGGGGATATACAATTGAACGGTATACTATTTATAGTTTTATTGTAGCACATCATATTTCAAGCGTGCTCGAAAAATCTAGGACGTCATTTTTTGTCGTCGCGGCCCGAAAAAAAACAAGTTGAAAAAAGAAGATATCGTGTAATGCCGAGCGGTCTTGCGTGCTACGCGCTTCGGCGATGGTGCACTTTCTAGCATTATATCTCAGCTATTAGGGGATATACAGTTGAACGGTATACTATTTATAGTTTTATTGTAGCACATCATATTTCAAGCGTGCTCGAAAAATCTAGGACGTCATTTTTTGTCGTCGCGGCCCGAAAAAAACAAGTTGAAAAAAGAAGATATCGTGTAATGCCGAGCGGTCTTGCGTGCTACGCGCTTCGGCGATGGTGCACTTTCTAGCACTATATCTCAGCTATTAGGGGATATACAGTTGAACGGTATACTATTTATAGTTTTATTGTAGCACATCATATTTCAAGCGTGCTCGAAAAATCTAGGACGTCATTTTTTGTCGTCGCGGCCCGAAAAAAGCAAGTTGAAAAAAGAAGATATCGTGTAATGCCGAGCGGTCTTGCGTGCTACGCGCTTCGGCGATGGTGCACTTTCTAGCACTATATCTCAGCTATTAGGGGATATACAGTTGAACGGTATACTATTTATAGTTTTATTGTAGCACATCATATTTCAAGCGTGCTCGAAAAATCTAGGACGTCATTTTTTGTCGTCGCGGCCCGAAAAAAACAAGTTGAAAAAAGAAGATATCGTGTAATGCCGAGCGGTCTTGCGTGCTACGCGCTTCGGCGATGGTGCACTTTCTAGCACTATATCTCAGCTATTAGGGGATATACAGTTGAACGGTATACTATTTATAGTTTTATTGTAGCACATCATATTTCAAGCGTGCTCGAAAAATCTAGGACGTCATTTTTGTCGTCGCGGCCCGAAAAAAACAAGTTGAAAAAAGAAGATATCGTGTAATGCCGAGCGGTCTTGCGTGCTACGCGCTTCGGCGACGGTGCACTTTCTAGCACTATATCTCAGCTATTAGGGGATATACAGTTGAACGGTATACTATTTATAGTTTTATTGTAGCACATCATATTTCAAGCGTGCTCGAAAAATCTAGGACGTCATTTTTTGTCGTCGCGGCCCGAAAAAAAACAAGTTGAAAAAAGAAGATATCGTGTAATGCCGAGCGGTCTTGCGTGCTACGCGCTTCGGCGATGGTGCACTTTCTAGCACTATATCTCAGCTATTAGGGGATATACAGTTGAACGGTATACTATTTATAGTTTTATTGTAGCACATCATATTTCAAGCGTGCTCGAAAAATCTAGGACGTCATTTTTTGTCGTCGCGGCCCGAAAAAAACAAGTTGAAAAAAGAAGATATCGTGTAATGCCGAGCGGTCTTGCGTGCTACGCGCTTCGGCGATGGTGCACTTTCTAGCACTATATCTCAGCTATTAGGGGATATACAGTTGAACGGTATACTATTTATAGTTTTATTGTAGCACATCATATTTCAAGCGTGCTCGAAAAATCTAGGACGTCATTTTTTTCGTCGCGGCCCGAAAAAAACAAGTTGAAAAAAGAAGATATCGTGTAATGCCGAGCGGTCTTGCGTGCTACGCGCTTCGGCGATGGTGCACTTTCTAGCACTATATCTCAGCTATTAGGGGATATACAGTTGAACGGTATACTATTAATAGTTTTATTGTAGCACATCATATTTCAAGCGTGCTCGAAAAATCTAGGACGTCATTTTTTGTCGTCGCGGCCCGAAAAAAACAAGTTGAAAAAAGAAGATATCGTGTAATGCCGAGCGGTCTTGCGTGCTACGCGCTTCGGCGATGGTGCACTTTCTAGCACTATATCTCAGCTATTAGGGGATATACAGTTGAACGGTATACTATTTATAGTTTTATTGTAGCACATCATATTTCAAGCGTGCTCGAAAAATCTAGGACGTCATTTTTTGTCGTCGCGGCCCGAAAAAAACAAGTTGAAAAAAGAAGATATCGTGTAATGCCGAGCGGTCTTGCGTGCTACGCCCTTCGGCGATGGTGCACTTTCTAGCACTATATCTCAGCTATTAGGGGATATACAGTTGAACGGTATACTATTTATAGTTTTATTGTAGCACATCATATTTAAAGCGTGCTCGAAAAATCTAGGACGTCATTTTTTGTCGTCGCGGCCCGAAAAAAACAAGTTGAAAAAAGAAGATATCGTGTAATGCCGAGCGGTCTTGCGTGCTACGCGCTTCGGCGATGGTGCACTTTCTAGCACTATATCTCAGCTATTAGGGGATATACAGTTGAACGGTATACTATTTATAGTTTTATTGTAGCACATCATATTTCAAGCGTGCTCGAAAAATCTAGGACGTCATTTTTTGTCGTCGCGGCCCGAAAAAAACAAGTTGAAAAAAGAAGATATCGTGTAATGCCGAGCGGTCTTGCGTGCTACGCGCTTCGGCGATGGTGCACTTTCTAGCACTATATCTCAGCTATTAGGGGATATACAGTTGAACGGTATACTATTTATAGTTTTATTGTAGCACATCATATTTCAAGCGTGCTCGAAAAATCTAGGACGTCATTTTTTGTCGTCGCGGCCCGAAAAAAACAAGTTGAAAAAAGAAGATATCGTGTAATGCCGAGCGGTCTTGCGTGCTACGCGCTTCGGCGATGGTGCACTTTCTAGCACTATATCTCAGCTATTAGGGGATATACAGTTGAACGGTATACTATTTATAGTTTTATTGTAGCACATCATATTTCAAGCGTGCTCGAAAAATCTAGGACGTCATTTTTTGTCGTCGCGGCCCGAAAAAAACAAGTTGAAAAAAGAAGATATCGTGTAATGCCGAGCGGTCTTGCGTGCTACGCGCTTCGGCGATGGTGCACTTTCTAGCACTATATCTCAGCTATTAGGGGATATACAGTTGAACGGTATACTATTTATAGTTTTATTGTAGCACATCATATTTCAAGCGTGCTCGAAAAATCTAGGACGTCATTTTTTGTCGTCGCGGCCCGAAAAAAACAAGTTGAAAAAAGAAGATATCGTGTAATGCCGAGCGGTCTTGCGTGCTACGCGCTTCGGCGATGGTGCACTTTCTAGCACTATTATAATTTAAGCCTTATGATTAAATTAATTTATCAAAGTGATGGTGCATTATGGTTTCCTGTTGTCTTATGTTAAGAGTTCGGTAATGGGATGAATCCTCATTACGTATTTTCACGGGTTTTGATTGGCTCGCGCCAAATTGTTTAAATCGAGTCTTTCTTGACGACAGACGTAAAAACAATGAGAGGAATTGGTGGATGAAATAACATATAATATCATTGTCAGGGAGTCAATTTAGAGTTAACATCACATACTACAATCTACTTTACTCGAACAACAATTGAACGTTGTGAAATAATACATGAAAAAAGAAAAATCACCTCAGGTTACAAGTACATGTATGAAATCCACGTGTTTAAAAATACCGAGCCGTTTCATAAACAATGCATAATTTACAACTTGATTGTTTTTGCTTATACACATTTAGTTATTAATGTACAAGTCTCCCCCTATTTTGTTACAACAAAAGTAAAACACGAACACTGGCATTTCACCTGTCGGGGTGCAGTCGGCAGTGGCACATGCAAGCATTGAACGATAATCAGCAATTACATAAATTTACAGACAATTTTGTCTCGAAATCAAGTCTGATTTGATTTTATAGTTTATCATGCTATGTTAGGTTAGGCTAGTGTGGGAAATATCGGTCACAGCATACCAACAAAAAATGGGGTCAATAAGTGGGATTGTTTGAGTTGTGTCTTTTAATTTACACAAATGTATGTTTAATATGAATGCTTGTACACGGTTCATTTACATACATTTAGGCGATGAAATGCATTTATTACCAGTGCAAAATGACAGGCACACATTTTTAAATTGTTTAAATTTAATCCAGATCTAATTATGAATAAATATTTCCACAAGGGCCTGTCAGTTTAGAAGGTTAGTAAGAAAGATGACAGATCGATTATATGGTCGAAACAGGTGGATGGAGCAGGATTGACGAATTTTCACAAATCTGGCCACCGCAAGTTTATTTCGACATTGCCAAATTCTGAGAATGCCTATGGATCTAATTTTATCTCACTGAGAAGAGTACTCTGGCTTATACAAGTCCAACATCAGTGACAGTTTCCTTGTTAACCAGGGAACACAAAATAATGATTTTAAGGTAATGTTTTGAATCAAATCCTGTTTATTTTATGTATAAAACATAACTAAATATTATTTAACATTTTGACAAGGCAAATTTGATACATGTAAGAAGCATTTTACTCAAATGTATTTCAGTTAACACATTGAAATTTAAATATAGTAATACTAAATAGTATGCAGTTCAATACACATTCAAATGCACGAAAGATTAACTGTTAAAATCACATTTTCTTTTAAGATGAAATGTCAAAATGCTTAATTCACAAAGAAAAAAGCATGTAGGCATAGAAATGTTCATGTAGATAAACAATCTTTACAATCACTTAAAAGGTTGTTATCAAAGAAAAGTACTAATCTAATGATAATTTTTACTTTGCAATGGTCATGTTGGGTCTATTAAATAACTCTTTGTGAAGGTATGTATGGATAATTAATCATCTGTCCGGTAAGAGAGTAGTTACTTAGTACGCTGTCTGTTAACTTAAAGTTTTTGTTTATAGCATATTGAGGGTTCAGCTATCAAATATTCTGTTCATGAACAGACCAAGATTTTCACAAGGGTTGTTAACAGATTTGCCTTGCAATCTGTGGTTTAAGTGGGAAAAAAAAACCACCTTTATTATTATTCTATTAAATCAATAACAAAGTTAACCTACATGTAGATATACATGTAGAAATTAATTATCGTTTATTCCCACAGCTTGCCACAATTCAATTATAAACACACACAGTCAATATACATGTAGTTGGTTGAAGCCAAAACTTAGATTTAATTAATGAAAAAAATAATAATAATTTTAAGTGAAATAAATAAGACCTTAACATCATTCATTTGTTTGATTCTGAGTTTCAGCCACACATCCAAAGCTGTAATTGAAAGACCTAACAGGAAGAAGTTGCACCAGTCAGTAATCCTAACTCATTGAGCAATATTAAAAAGGGCAAAAGGTAATGTTATTGGTTCAAAAATACCAGTTTACATAGAAAATAAGACAACAAAACAAGCTTAAGGGTAGAAGTCTAAATGAAACTTCGATTTATCTTCAAATTAAATTTACTTAAAAATTATCATTATCTAGAACAGGGATTAGGAATTAATTATCTAGGACATAAGATTAGAAAATTTATATGAAAGAGGGGGAAAAATGGGGCTGTACACATGCTATTTTTAATTTGAGTAGCAAATGTTACATTATCAAAAACATATTTCAAGTTAGTATATTTTGCATACACAGCATGCCGTCTATTTTTTAATTTTATTTTTTCAAATTGACAGCAGTCATCCTTGAACAATGGAATGATGGGTCACAGATACAATCACATCACATTTGCATACTGTAATGATACAACTTCTAGCTTTTATAGAAATAAGTCCATTATTATTTTTTATTTTTGGGGCATTTTTATCAGGAATATCTATACCATAGGAATACAAATACATGTATGAAGCAATACAAAAAATGAAATTAAACACGTACATTTATAAATATGCACATAAACTATTCTTGCATTGGCAGTGATAGGACATATTTCTTGGTCATTAAGGCATTAGGCCAAATATCTGTACGCATTAAACTTTTTTCATAGATGCAACATGCATGTACATACATAAAATGCACATTACTCATGTACAATTTCTTGGATATGCTTGATTGAAACTTGCTGCACTTGTCACTCAAGTAAGGATTATAATGAGACATTCACACACATACATGAAGTGTCTTGTACAATTGCTTGCATATGTTCACATGAAATGAAACTTGTTACACTGGGCTCCCAAGTTTGATTAGAATAAAACACACACACACACCTCGCACACATGCATGAATCATTCATGTACAATTTCTTGCATACGGTCACATGAAACTTTGTACACTTGGCTCCCAAGTTATTGTTTATGATAACACACACACAATCCCTACACATGCATTAGGTATCCATGTACAAATTCTTGCATATGGTCACATAAAACTTGTTACACTGGGCTCTCAAGTAATGGATTATGATGAGACATACACACACACACACTTTCACACATGCATGAATTATTCATGTAATATTTCTTGAATATGCTGACATGAAATTTGTTACTTGTTACTTGCTTTCAAGTAATGGATTGGATTATGATGTGATATACACAAACAACTCACATATGCATGGATTATTCATGTACAATTTCTTGCATATTGTCACTTGAATTTACTTGTTACACTGTTACACTTGAGTTTGGAGTAATGGATAATGATGAGACATACACACAAATGCATGAATTATTCATGCCCAATTTCCTACATATGCTCACATGAAACTTCTTACACTCCAATTTGCGCTGAAACATTGGTTATGTTTAAACATTCACAGTTACACACACATTATTGTACACATACATATTGTTCTTTTACAATTTATTGCATACATATATGCTCACATGAAACTTGTCACATTGGGCACTCAAGTAATGAATTATGATGAGACATACTCTGCTGTTACTATGTATCAAGCCCTTATTTTGTTTATTATCTATGGTTTTTGAACAAGTTATATATTGAACTCATAATTATATATTACAACCAGTCAAACATACACAACCAGTTTATTTCCTTATAATGGCAGATATATCATTGACAAGATTTTTTACCCAAAAACAAACATACCGGTACACACACAAAATGCACATATACGAGATATGTATATGAATTTCTTGCATTTTACATTGGGCATTCAAGGTATATATGGATTATGTGTACATGTATGATGATGACCAATACATTTACATGCAGGAATACACAGTTAAACACATACACATTGCTCAGGTACAGTTTCTGCTTGTGCTCACATCTTTTCAGTTCACCTGACAATAACCTTCTCATTTTACATACAAAGAGGAGTTGCAAGTTAGTTTTTGTTTAAGAATAAGAAATGTCATTATCTTCTTTTAAAATTTTAAGGAACATAAACATTAAGATGTTGGAAAAATGACCCACATTTGTACAATTTAACCTCTGAAATATTGGAAAACATTCAGAGGTGCAATTTGTGTAATAAAGATCATTATGTTGCATGTTCATGTTGGAACTGGGTTTCAGTCATTGAAAAATTCCTGTTTTTTTATTTATTTTTTTATTTTTCTCACATTGATTGAATGACTTTCTTATTAAAAATTAATTTTAAGTAATATTAGTGAAAATGTTGACAGCATAAAATACATGTACATAATACATATCTACATGTTTCGATACAAGAGAAACTTTCATGTCATTAAACACTTACATTTTAAATTGAAATGGCATTATAAGAATGCAACTACATGTATGTTATTGTATTCACTTTAACAAACACATTCAGGCAGGTGAATGCTTGAGTGATAACTTTAGCAAATATTGATGAGAATTAATTCTTGTCTGGTCACTAAAACATAAACAGTAAGTACATTGACTTTGTCATCAAACATGCATGAGAAGTTACTTGAGAAAACCATATATATCACCTTATAATTCATGTCAATAAGTCATGTGTACGTTACTTAATCAGACACATTTAAACACGCATACTTAGCAAACGTTAACATGTTCACATATAAAACATATACACATAAGCGTGAATTTTCCATTAAAAATGTACATGTATGTCGAAGTGAGGAGTTATCATGTCACTTTAGTACACAAATATGCATTACTACATTTAATACAGTTAAGGTCAACTATTAAGGCTTTCTCTTCCATCTCTCTTGACTGTTCATTATATATTTGATAATTGAAATTCACCAGTAAATAAGGCACAATTTTTTGTAATAGTCATTCAAGGTAAGTTCTTAGATTCTGACAAGCCATGGAAATAAAAGATTGATTGTGTTGTGACTTGTATATCACTGAAACATTTCTTTTTTGTAAGATTTCACTAGATAAACATTTGATATAAATCACCCAAGATAACATTACATACTTTCAGTAAAGTCAGTGATACATTTTTCTACCTTAAATATTGCAAATTGTTATTTACTGTTATATATTTTGGGTTTGGGTTTGGTCACAGTAATGCAGCGATCCCCCATTGTGATGGCGGTTGACAGGCAACATTTTTGCCTGCCAATTTGGCATAATCGCTGCATCTTTTTGTCAAGTTAAGGGTTTTGGTCCTTCATCACTTGTGTTCCCACAGTGGTGCTAAATTGATTGCATTTAAATTTTTCTACACTGTCCAGATGTGGATGCCATAATAGGCAATCTGCCGGCTCCATTCATCTAACTGCAATATACGGACAGTTCATCTAAAAACGCAATCTGTGTTCATTGTTTGTGAATCTATCTATATATATTTATTAATATAAAATGCTGTGACCAATTATCGCCAAACCAATTAGTAGTTTGTTTTATTTATGAATTAGGAAGTCTACACAATAAATATTGCCCCCTTGCAATAGTCTAAAACTTGAAAATCATGAAACTTGCACATGTGCACCTATCATATCAATGATGACTAGGTTTTGGTCTACAAATGTGCATATGCCACATCATTGAAAGAATACTTGTGGAATATAAATGTGCATTTGTCACATCAATGAAATATAAATGTGCATCTGTCACATCATTGAAAGAATACTTGTGGAATATAAATGTGCATCTGTCACATCATTGAAAGAATACTTGTGGAATATAAATGTGCATCTGTCACATCAATGAAATATAAATGTGCATCTGTCACATCCTTGAAAGTAAATTGTTGTTCTGCAAATGTGCATCTGTTGCCTCTAGGAAAGTACACTTTTGGTTTTTAAATATGCATTTTGAACCTGATTGTTGTGGCAAGTGGAAGGAAACATGTAGTTTCAGATAATTAATCAAGTGATGTCACATATTATTGGTTGTATGTTAGCATAAGAATCTTGGATAATATAATTTAAGCCTTATGATTAAATTAATTTATCAAAGTGATGGTGCATTATGGTTTCCTGTTGTCTTATGTTAAGAGTTCGGTAATGGGATGAATCCTCATTACGTATTTTCACGGGTTTTGATTGGCTCGCGCCAAATTGTTTAAATCGAGTCTTTCTTGACGAGAATCTGAATGGAACAGACGTAAAAACCCACCCTTACCCTTCCCTAAATATTAACATGCAATATATTTAAATGTGTCTTTGCTTCTTTGTTCCTTCACTCAGGTGCTGAAAAATATAAGGAAATGTTTTGAGCTTATATAATATAAACAAGATACTGCTTTGGTTGTTGTTTGCTTTTCTTTTCAGGCGCAGTCCCATCAATTTGGAATTTACATCATGGTAGCTAAAGAGGAAAAGAAAAATATCGCCAATTGGAGTGAACTGACTCAATTTGGATTTATTAATTAACATTAATTATGGAATTTATGAACAATTATTGAAATTGAATTTACGGTTGAATTATTGACTCTGTTTTGGCATAATCGCTGCATCTTTTTGTCAAGTTAAGGGTTTTGGTCCTTCATCACTTGTGTTCCCACAGTGGTGCTAAATTGATTGCATTTAAATTTTTCTACACTGTCCAGATGTGGATGCCATAATAGGCAATCTGCCGGCTCCATTCATCTAACTGCAATATACGGACAGTTCATCTAAAAACGCAATCTGTGTTCATTGTTTGTGAATCTATCTATATATATTTATTAATATAAAATGCTGTGACCAATTATCGCCAAACCAATTAGTAGTTTGTTTTATTTATGAATTAGGAAGTCTACACAATAAATATTGCCCCCTTGCAATAGTCTAAAACTTGAAAATCATGAAACTTGCACATGTGCACCTATCATATCAATGATGACTAGGTTTTGGTCTACAAATGTGCATATGCCACATCATTGAAAGAATACTTGTGGAATATAAATGTGCATTTGTCACATCAATGAAATATAAATGTGCATCTGTCACATCATTGAAAGAATACTTGTGGAATATAAATGTGCATCTGTCACATCATTGAAAGAATACTTGTGGAATATAAATGTGCATCTGTCACATCAATGAAATATAAATGTGCATCTGTCACATCCTTGAAAGTAAATTGTTGTTCTGCAAATGTGCATCTGTTGCCTCTAGGAAAGTACACTTTTGGTTTTTAAATATGCATTTTGAACCTGATTGTTGTGGCAAGTGGAAGGAAACATGTAGTTTCAGATAATTAATCAAGTGATGTCACATATTATTGGTTGTATGTTAGCATAAGAATCTTGGATAAATCTCAGCTATTAGGGGATATACAGTTAAACGGTATACTATTTATAGTTTTATTGTAGCACATCATATTTCAAGCGTGCTCGAAAAATCTAGGACGTCATTTTTTGTCGTCGCGGCCCGAAAAAAACAAGTTGAAAAAAGAAGATATCGTGTAATGCCGAGCGGTCTTGCGTGCTACGCGCTTCGGCGATGGTGCACTTTCTAGCACTATATCTCAGCTATTAGGGGATATACAGTTGAACGGTATACTATTTATAGTTTTATTGTAGCACATCATATTTCAAGCGTGCTCGAAAAATCTAGGACGTCATTTTTTGTCGTCGCGGCCCGAAAAAAACAAGTTGAAAAAAGAAGATATCGTGTAATGCCGAGCGGTCTTGCGTGCTACGCGCTTCGGCGATGGTGCACTTTCTAGCACTATATCTCAGCTATTAGGGGATATACAGTTGAACGGTATACTATTTATAGTTTTATTGTAGCACATCATATTTCAAGCGTGCTCGAAAAATCTAGGACGTCATTTTTTGTCGTCGCGGCCCGAAAAAAACAAGTTGAAAAAAGAAGATATCGTGTAATGCCGAGCGGTCTTGCGTGCTACGCGCTTCGGCGATGGTGCACTTTCTAGCACTATATCTCAGCTATTAGGGGATATACAGTTGAACGGTATACTATTTATAGTTTTATTGTAGCACATCATATTTCAAGCGTGCTCGAAAAATCTAGGACGTCATTTTTTGTCGTCGCGGCCCGAAAAAAACAAGTTGAAAAAAGAAGATATCGTGTAATGCCGAGCGGTCTTGCGTGCTACGCGCTTCGGCGATGGTGCACTTTCTAGCACTATATCTCAGCTATTAAGGGATATACAGTTGAACGGTATACTATTTATAGTTTTATTGTAGCACATCATATTTCAAGCGTGCTCGAAAAATCTAGGACGTCATTTTTTGTCGTCGCGGCCCGAAAAAAACAAGTTGAAAAAAGAAGATATCGTGTAATGCCGAGCGGTCTTGCGTGCTACGCGCTTCGGCGATGGTGCACTTTCTAGCACTATATCTCAGCTATTAGGGATATACAGTTGAACGGTATACTATTTATAGTTTTATTGTAGCACATCATATTTCAAGCGTGCTCGAAAAATCTAGGACGTCATTTTTTGTCGTCGCGGCCCGAAAAAAACAAGTTGAAAAAAGAAGATATCGTGTAATGCCGAGCGGTCTTGCGTGCTACGCGCTTCGGCGATGGTGCACTTTCTAGCACTATATCTCAGCTATTAGGGTATATACAGTTGAACGGTATACTATTTATAGTTTTATTGTAGCACATCATATTTCAAGCGTGCTCGAAAAATCTAGGACGTCATTTTTTGTCGTCGCGGCCCGAAAAAAGCAAGTTGAAAAAAGAAGATATCGTGTAATGCCGAGCGGTCTTGCGTGCTACGCGCTTCGGCGATGGTGCACTTTCTAGCACTATATCTCAGCTATTAGGGGATATACAGTTGAACGGTATACTATTTATAGTTTTATTGTAGCACATCATATTTCAAGCGTGCTCGAAAAATCTAGGACGTCATTTTTTGTCGTCGCGGCCCGAAAAAAACAAGTTGAAAAAAGAAGATATCGTGTAATGCCGAGCGGTCTTGCGTGCTACGCGCTTCGGCGATGGTGCACTTTCTAGCACTATATCTCAGCTATTAGGGGATATACAGTTGAACGGTATACTATTTATAGTTTTATTGTAGCACATCATATTTCAAGCGTGCTCGAAAAATCTAGGACGTCATTTTTGTCGTCGCGGCCCGAAAAAAACAAGTTGAAAAAAGAAGATATCGTGTAATGCCGAGCGGTCTTGCGTGCTACGCGCTTCGGCGACGGTGCACTTTCTAGCACTATATCTCAGCTATTAGGGGATATACAGTTGAACGGTATACTATTTATAGTTTTATTGTAGCACATCATATTTCAAGCGTGCTCGAAAAATCTAGGACATCATTTTTTGTCGTCGCGGCCCGAAAAAAACAAGTTGAAAAAAGAAGATATCGTGTAATGCCGAGCGGTCTTGCGTGCTACGCGCTTCGGCGATGGTGCACTTTCTAGCACTATATCTCAGCTATTAGGGGATATACAGTTGAACGGTATACTATTTATAGTTTTATTGTAGCACATCATATTTCAAGCGTGCTCGAAAAATCTAGGACGTCATTTTTTTCGTCGCGGCCCGAAAAAAACAAGTTGAAAAAAGAAGATATCGTGTAATGCCGAGCGGTCTTGCGTGCTACGCGCTTCGGCGATGGTGCACTTTCTAGCACTATATCTCAGCTATTAGGGGATATACAGTTGAACGGTATACTATTAATAGTTTTATTGTAGCACATCATATTTCAAGCGTGCTCGAAAAATCTAGGACGTCATTTTTTGTCGTCGCGGCCCGAAAAAAACAAGTTGAAAAAAGAAGATATCGTGTAATGCCGAGCGGTCTTGCGTGCTACGCGCTTCGGCGATGGTGCACTTTCTAGCACTATATCTCAGCTATTAGGGGATATACAGTTGAACGGTATACTATTTATAGTTTTATTGTAGCACATCATATTTCAAGCGTGCTCGAAAAATCTAGGACGTCATTTTTTGTCGTCGCGGCCCGAAAAAAACAAGTTGAAAAAAGAAGATATCGTGTAATGCCGAGCGGTCTTGCGTGCTACGCGCTTCGGCGATGGTGCACTTTCTAGCACTATATCTCAGCTATTAGGGGATATACAGTTGAACAGTATACTATTTATAGTTTTATTGTAGCACATCATATTTAAAGCGTGCTCGAAAAATCTAGGACGTCATTTTTTGTCGTCGCGGCCCGAAAAAAACAAGTTGAAAAAAGAAGATATCGTGTAATGCCGAGCGGTCTTGCGTGCTACGCGCTTCGGCGATGGTGCACTTTCTAGCACTATATCTCAGCTATTAGGGGATATACAGTTGAACGGTATACTATTTATAGTTTTATTGTAGCACATCATATTTCAAGCGTGCTCGAAAAATCTAGGACGTCATTTTTTGTCGTCGCGGCCCGAAAAAAACAAGTTGAAAAAAGAAGATATCGTGTAATGCCGAGCGGTCTTGCGTGCTACGCGCTTCGGCGATGGTGCACTTTCTAGCACTATATCTCAGCTATTAGGGGATATACAGTTGAACGGTATACTATTTATAGTTTTATTGTAGCACATCATATTTCAAGCGTGCTCGAAAAATCTAGGACGTCATTTTTTGTCGTCGCGGCCCGAAAAAAACAAGTTGAAAAAAGAAGATATCGTGTAATGCCGAGCGGTCTTGCGTGCTACGCGCTTCGGCGATGGTGCACTTTCTAGCACTATATCTCAGCTATTAGGGGATATACAGTTGAACGGTATACTATTTATAGTTTTATTGTAGCACATCATATTTCAAGCGTGCTCGAAAAATCTAGGACGTCATTTTTTGTCGTCGCGGCCCGAAAAAAACAAGTTGAAAAAAGAAGATATCGTGTAATGCCGAGCGGTCTTGCGTGCTACGCGCTTCGGCGATGGTGCACTTTCTAGCACTATATCTCAGCTATTAGGGGATATACAGTTGAACGGTATACTATTTATAGTTTTATTGTAGCACATCATATTTCAAGCGTGCTCGAAAAATCTAGGACGTCATTTTTTGTCGTCGCGGCCCGAAAAAAACAAGTTGAAAAAAGAAGATATCGTGTAATGCCGAGCGGTCTTGCGTGCTACGCGCTTCGGCGATGGTGCACTTTCTAGCACTATATCTCAGCTATTAGGGGATATACAGTTAAACGGTATACTATTTATAGTTTTATTGTAGCACATCATATTTCAAGCGTGCTCGAAAAATCTAGGACGTCATTTTTTGTCGTCGCGGCCCGAAAAAAACAAGTTGAAAAAAGAAGATATCGTGTAATGCCGAGCGGTCTTGCGTGCTAGGCGCTTCGGCGATGGTGCACTTTCTAGCACTATATCTCAGCTATTAGGGGATATACAGTTGAACGGTATACTATTTATAGTTTTATTGTAGCACATCATATTTCAAGCGTGCTCGAAAAATCTAGGACGTCATTTTTTGTCGTCGCGGCCCGAAAAAAACAAGTTGAAAAAAGAAGATATCGTGTAATGCCGAGCGGTCTTGCGTGCTACGCGCTTCGGCGATGGTGCACTTTCTAGCACTATATCTCAGCTATTAGGGGATATACAGTTGAACGGTATACTATTTATAGTTTTATTGTAGCACATCATATTTCAAGCGTGCTCGAAAAATCTAGGACGTCATTTTTTGTCGTCGCGGCCCGAAAAAAACAAGTTGAAAAAAGAAGATATCGTGTAATGCCGAGCGGTCTTGCGTGCTACGCGCTTCGGCGATGGTGCACTTTCTAGCACTATATCTCAGCTATTAGGGGATATACAGTTGAACGGTATACTATTTATAGTTTTATTGTAGCACATCATATTTCAAGCGTGCTCGAAAAATCTAGGACGTCATTTTTTGTCGTCGCGGCCCGAAAAAAACAAGTTGAAAAAAGAAGATATCGTGTAATGCCGAGCGGTCTTGCGTGCTACGCGCTTCGGCGATGGTGCACTTTCTAGCACTATATCTCAGCTATTAGGGGCCGGATATACAGTTGAACGGTATACTATTTATAGTTTTATTGTAGCACATCATATTTCAAGCGTGCTCGAAAAATCTAGGACGTCATTTTTTGTCGTCGCGGCCCGAAAAAAACAAGTTGAAAAAAGAAGATATCGTGTAATGCCGAGCGGTCTTGCGTGCTACGCGCTTCGGCGATGGTGCACTTTCTAGCACTATATCTCAGCTATTAGGGGATATACAGTTGAACGGTATACTATTTATAGTTTTATTGTAGCACATCATATTTCAAGCGTGCTCGAAAAATCTAGGACGTCATTTTTTGTCGTCGCGGCCCGAAAGAAACAAGTTGAAAAAAGAAGATATCGTGTAATGCCGAGCGGTCTTGCGTGCTACGCGCTTCGGCGATGGTGCACTTTCTAGCACTATATCTCAGCTATTAGGGGATATACAGTTGAACGGTATACTATTTATAGTTTTATTGTAGCACATCATATTTCAAGCGTGCTCGAAAAATCTAGGACGTCATTTTTTGTCGTCGCGGCCCGAAAAAAACAAGTTGAAAAAAGAAGATATCGTGTAATGCCGAGCGGTCTTGCGTGCTACGCGCTTCGGCGATGGTGCACTTTCTAGCACTATATCTCAGCTATTAGGGGATATACAGTTAAACGGTATACTATTTATAGTTTTATTGTAGCACATCATATTTCAAGCGTGCTCGAAAAATCTAGGACGTCATTTTTTGTCGTCGCGGCCCGAAAAAAACAAGTTGAAAAAAGAAGATATCGTGTAATGCCGAGCGGTCTTGCGTGCTACGCGCTTCGGCGATGGTGCACTTTCTAGCACTATATCTCAGCTATTAGGGGATATACAGTTGAACGGTATACTATTTATAGTTTTATTGTAGCACATCATATTTCAAGCATGCTCGAAAAATCTAGGACGTCATTTTTTGTCGTCGCGGCCCGAAAAAAACAAGTTGAAAAAAGAAGATATCGTGTAATGCCGAGCGGTCTTGCGTGCTACGCGCTTCGGCGATGGTGCACTTTCTAGCACTATATCTCAGCTATTAGGGGATATACAGTTGAACGGTATACTATTTATAGTTTTATTGTAGCACATCATATTTCAAGCGTGCTCGAAAAATCTAGGACGTCATTTTTTGTCGTCGCGGCCCGAAAAAAACAAGTTGAAAAAAGAAGATATCGTGTAATGCCGAGCGGTCTTGCGTGCTACGCGCTTCGGCGATGGTGCACTTTCTAGCACTATATCTCAGCTATTAGGGGCCGGATATACAGTTGAACGGTATACTATTTATAGTTTTATTGTAGCACATCATATTTCAAGCGTGCTCGAAAAATCTAGGACGTCATTTTTTGTCGTCGCGGCCCGAAAAAAACAAGTTGAAAAAAGAAGATATCGTGTAATGCCGAGCGGTCTTGCGTGCTACGCGCTTCGGCGATGGTGCACTTTCTAGCACTATATCTCAGCTATTAGGGATATACAGTTGAACGGTATACTATTTATAGTTTTATTGTAGCACATCATATTTCAAGCGTGCTCGAAAAATCTAGGACGTCATTTTTTGTCGTCGCGGCCCGAAAAAAACAAGTTGAAAAAAGAAGATATCGTGTAATGCCGAGCGGTCTTGCGTGCTACGCGCTTCGGCGATGGTGCACTTTCTAGCACTATATCTCAGCTATTAGGGGATATACAGTTGAACGGTATACTATTTATAGTTTTATTGTAGCACATCATATTTCAAGCGTGCTCAAAAAATCTAGGACGTCATTTTTTGTCGTCGCGGCCCGAAAAAAACAAGTTGAAAAAAGAAGATATCGTGTAATGCCGAGCGGTCTTGCGTGCTACGCGCTTCGGCGATGGTGCACTTTCTAGCACTATATCTCAGCTATTAGGGGCCGGATATACAGTTGAACGGTATACTATTTATAGTTTTATTGTAGCACATCATATTTCAAGCGTGCTCGAAAAATCTAGGACGTCATTTTTTGTCGTCGCGGCCCGAAAAAAACAAGTTGAAAAAAGAAGATATCGTGTAATGCCGAGCGGTCTTGCGTGCTACGCGCTTCGGCGATGGTGCACTTTCTAGCACTATATCTCAGCTATTAGGGGATATACAGTTGAACGGTATACTATTTATAGTTTTATTGTAGCACATCATATTTCAAGCGTGCTCGAAAAATCTAGGACGTCATTTTTTGTCGTCGCGGCCCGAAAGAAACAAGTTGAAAAAAGAAGATATCGTGTAATGCCGAGCGGTCTTGCGTGCTACGCGCTTCGGCGATGGTGCACTTTCTAGCACTATATCTCAGCTATTAGGGGATATACAGTTGAACGGTATACTATTTATAGTTTTATTGTAGCACATCATATTTCAAGCGTGCTCGAAAAATCTAGGACGTCATTTTTTGTCGTCGCGGCCCGAAAAAAACAAGTTGAAAAAAGAAGATATCGTGTAATGCCGAGCGGTCTTGCGTGCTACGCGCTTCGGCGATGGTGCACTTTCTAGCACTATATCTCAGCTATTAGGGGATATACAGTTGAACGGTATACTATTTATAGTTTTATTGTAGCACATCATATTTCAAGCGTGCTCGAAAAATCTAGGACGTCATTTTTTGTCGTCGCGGCCCGAAAAAAACAAGTTGAAAAAAGAAGATATCGTGTAATGCCGAGCGGTCTTGCGTGCTACGCGCTTCGGCGATGGTGCACTTTCTAGCACTATATCTCAGCTATTAGGGGCCGGATATACAGTTGAACGGTATACTATTTATAGTTTTATTGTAGCACATCATATTTCAAGCGTGCTCGAAAAATCTAGGACGTCATTTTTTGTCGTCGCGGCCCGAAAAAAACAAGTTGAAAAAAGAAGATATCGTGTAATGCCGAGCGGTCTTGCGTGCTACGCGCTTCGGCGATGGTGCACTTTCTAGCACTATATCTCAGCTATTAGGGGATATACAGTTGAACGGTATACTATTTATAGTTTTATTGTAGCACATCATATTTCAAGCGTGCTCGAAAAATCTAGGACGTCATTTTTTGTCGTCGCGGCCCGAAAGAAACAAGTTGAAAAAAGAAGATATCGTGTAATGCCGAGCGGTCTTGCGTGCTACGCGCTTCGGCGATGGTGCACTTTCTAGCACTATATCTCAGCTATTAGGGGATATACAGTTGAACGGTATACTATTTATAGTTTTATTGTAGCACATCATATTTCAAGCGTGCTCGAAAAATCTAGGACGTCATTTTTTGTCGTCGCGGCCCGAAAAAAACAAGTTGAAAAAAGAAGATATCGTGTAATGCCGAGCGGTCTTGCGTGCTACGCGCTTCGGCGATGGTGCACTTTCTAGCACTATATCTCAGCTATTAGGGGATATACAGTTAAACGGTATACTATTTATAGTTTTATTGTAGCACATCATATTTCAAGCGTGCTCGAAAAATCTAGGACGTCATTTTTTGTCGTCGCGGCCCGAAAAAAACAAGTTGAAAAAAGAAGATATCGTGTAATGCCGAGCGGTCTTGCGTGCTACGCGCTTCGGCGATGGTGCACTTTCTAGCACTATATCTCAGCTATTAGGGGATATACAGTTGAACGGTATACTATTTATAGTTTTATTGTAGCACATCATATTTCAAGCGTGCTCGAAAAATCTAGGACGTCATTTTTTGTCGTCGCGGCCCGAAAAAAACAAGTTGAAAAAAGAAGATATCGTGTAATGCCGAGCGGTCTTGCGTGCTACGCGCTTCGGCGATGGTGCACTTTCTAGCACTATATCTCAGCTATTAGGGGATATACAGTTGAACGGTATACTATTTATAGTTTTATTGTAGCACATCATATTTCAAGCGTGCTCGAAAAATCTAGGACGTCATTTTTTGTCGTCGCGGCCCGAAAAAAACAAGTTGAAAAAAGAAGATATCGTGTAATGCCGAGCGGTCTTGCGTGCTACGCGCTTCGGCGATGGTGCACTTTCTAGCACTATATCTCAGCTATTAGGGGATATACAGTTGAACGGTATACTATTTATAGTTTTATTGTAGCACATCATATTTCAAGCGTGCTCGAAAAATCTAGGACGTCATTTTTTGTCGTCGCGGCCCGAAAAAAACAAGTTGAAAAAAGAAGATATCGTGTAATGCCGAGCGGTCTTGCGTGCTACGCGCTTCGGCGATGGTGCACTTTCTAGCACTATATCTCAGCTATTAGGGGATATACAGTTGAACGGTATACTATTTATAGTTTTATTGTAGCACATCATATTTCAAGCGTGCTCGAAAAATCTAGGACGTCATTTTTTGTCGTCGCGGCCCGAAAAAAACAAGTTGAAAAAAGAAGATATCGTGTAATGCCGAGCGGTCTTGCGTGCTACGCGCTTCGGCGATGGTGCACTTTCTAGCACTATATCTCAGCTATTAGGGGATATACAGTTGAACGGTATACTATTTATAGTTTTATTGTAGCACATCATATTTCAAGCGTGCTCGAAAAATCTAGGACGTCATTTTTTGTCGTCGCGGCCCGAAAAAAACAAGTTGAAAAAAGAAGATATCGTGTAATGCCGAGCGGTCTTGCGTGCTACGCGCTTCGGCGATGGTGCACTTTCTAGCACTATATCTCAGCTATTAGGGGATATACAGTTGAACGGTATACTATTTATAGTTTTATTGTAGCACATCATATTTCAAGCGTGCTCGAAAAATCTAGGACGTCATTTTTTGTCGTCGCGGCCCGAAAAAAACAAGTTGAAAAAAGAAGATATCGTGTAATGCCGAGCGGTCTTGCGTGCTACGCGCTTCGGCGATGGTGCACTTTCTAGCACTATATCTCAGCTATTAGGGGATATACAGTTGAACGGTATACTATTTATAGTTTTATTGTAGCACATCATATTTCAAGCGTGCTCGAAAAATCTAGGACGTCATTTTTTGTCGTCGCGGCCCGAAAAAAACAAGTTGAAAAAAGAAGATATCGTGTAATGCCGAGCGGTCTTGCGTGCTACGCGCTTCGGCGATGGTGCACTTTCTAGCACTATATCTCAGCTATTAGGGGATATACAGTTGAACGGTATACTATTTATAGTTTTATTGTAGCACATCATATTTCAAGCGTGCTCGAAAAATCTAGGACGTCATTTTTTGTCGTCGCGGCCCGAAAAAAACAAGTTGAAAAAAGAAGATATCGTGTAATGCCGAGCGGTCTTGCGTGCTACGCGCTTCGGCGATGGTGCACTTTCTAGCACTATATCTCAGCTATTAGGGGATATACAGTTGAACGGTATACTATTTATAGTTTTATTGTAGCACATCATATTTCAAGCGTGCTCGAAAAATCTAGGACGTCATTTTTTGTCGTCGCGGCCCGAAAAAAACAAGTTGAAAAAAGAAGATATCGTGTAATGCCGAGCGGTCTTGCGTGCTACGCGCTTCGGCGATGGTGCACTTTCTAGCACTATATCTCAGCTATTAGGGGATATACAGTTGAACGGTATACTATTTATAGTTTTATTGTAGCACATCATATTTCAAGCGTGCTCGAAAAATCTAGGACGTCATTTTTTGTCGTCGCGGCCCGAAAAAAACAAGTTGAAAAAAGAAGATATCGTGTAATGCCGAGCGGTCTTGCGTGCTACGCGCTTCGGCGATGGTGCACTTTCTAGCACTATATCTCAGCTATTAGGGGATATACAGTTGAACGGTATACTATTTATAGTTTTATTGTAGCACATCATATTTCAAGCGTGCTCGAAAAATCTAGGACGTCATTTTTTGTCGTCGCGGCCCGAAAAAAACAAGTTGAAAAAAGAAGATATCGTGTAATGCCGAGCGGTCTTGCGTGCTACGCGCTTCGGCGATGGTGCACTTTCTAGCACTATATCTCAGCTATTAGGGGATATACAGTTGAACGGTATACTATTTATAGTTTTATTGTAGCACATCATATTTCAAGCGTGCTCGAAAAATCTAGGACGTCATTTTTTGTCGTCGCGGCCCGAAAAAAACAAGTTGAAAAAAGAAGATATCGTGTAATGCCGAGCGGTCTTGCGTGCTACGCGCTTCGGCGATGGTGCACTTTCTAGCACTATATCTCAGCTATTAGGGGATATACAGTTGAACGGTATACTATTTATAGTTTTATTGTAGCACATCATATTTCAAGCGTGCTCGAAAAATCTAGGACGTCATTTTTTGTCGTCGCGGCCCGAAAAAAACAAGTTGAAAAAAGAAGATATCGTGTAATGCCGAGCGGTCTTGCGTGCTACGCGCTTCGGCGATGGTGCACTTTCTAGCACTATATCTCAGCTATTAGGGGATATACAGTTGAACGGTATACTATTTATAGTTTTATTGTAGCACATCATATTTCAAGCGTGCTCGAAAAATCTAGGACGTCATTTTTTGTCGTCGCGGCCCGAAAAAAACAAGTTGAAAAAAGAAGATATCGTGTAATGCCGAGCGGTCTTGCGTGCTACGCGCTTCGGCGATGGTGCACTTTCTAGCACTATATCTCAGCTATTAGGGGATATACAGTTGAACGGTATACTATTTATAGTTTTATTGTAGCACATCATATTTCAAGCGTGCTCGAAAAATCTAGGACGTCATTTTTTGTCGTCGCGGCCCGAAAAAAACAAGTTGAAAAAAGAAGATATCGTGTAATGCCGAGCGGTCTTGCGTGCTACGCGCTTCGGCGATGGTGCACTTTCTAGCACTATATCTCAGCTATTAGGGGATATACAGTTGAACGGTATACTATTTATAGTTTTATTGTAGCACATCATATTTCAAGCGTGCTCGAAAAATCTAGGACGTCATTTTTTGTCGTCGCGGCCCGAAAAAAACAAGTTGAAAAAAGAAGATATCGTGTAATGCCGAGCGGTCTTGCGTGCTACGCGCTTCGGCGATGGTGCACTTTCTAGCACTATATCTCAGCTATTAGGGGATATACAGTTGAACGGTATACTATTTATAGTTTTATTGTAGCACATCATATTTCAAGCGTGCTCGAAAAATCTAGGACGTCATTTTTTGTCGTCGCGGCCCGAAAAAAACAAGTTGAAAAAAGAAGATATCGTGTAATGCCGAGCGGTCTTGCGTGCTACGCGCTTCGGCGATGGTGCACTTTCTAGCACTATATCTCAGCTATTAGGGGATATACAGTTGAACGGTATACTATTTATAGTTTTATTGTAGCACATCATATTTCAAGCGTGCTCGAAAAATCTAGGACGTCATTTTTTGTCGTCGCGGCCCGAAAAAAACAAGTTGAAAAAAGAAGATATCGTGTAATGCCGAGCGGTCTTGCGTGCTACGCGCTTCGGCGATGGTGCACTTTCTAGCACTATATCTCAGCTATTAGGGGATATACAGTTGAACGGTATACTATTTATAGTTTTATTGTAGCACATCATATTTCAAGCGTGCTCGAAAAATCTAGGACGTCATTTTTTGTCGTCGCGGCCCGAAAAAAACAAGTTGAAAAAAGAAGATATCGTGTAATGCCGAGCGGTCTTGCGTGCTACGCGCTTCGGCGATGGTGCACTTTCTAGCACTATATCTCAGCTATTAGGGGATATACAGTTGAACGGTATACTATTTATAGTTTTATTGTAGCACATCATATTTCAAGCGTGCTCGAAAAATCTAGGACGTCATTTTTTGTCGTCGCGGCCCGAAAAAAACAAGTTGAAAAAAGAAGATATCGTGTAATGCCGAGCGGTCTTGCGTGCTACGCGCTTCGGCGATGGTGCACTTTCTAGCACTATATCTCAGCTATTAGGGGATATACAGTTGAACGGTATACTATTTATAGTTTTATTGTAGCACATCATATTTCAAGCGTGCTCGAAAAATCTAGGACGTCATTTTTTGTCGTCGCGGCCCGAAAAAAACAAGTTGAAAAAAGAAGATATCGTGTAATGCCGAGCGGTCTTGCGTGCTACGCGCTTCGGCGATGGTGCACTTTCTAGCACTATATCTCAGCTATTAGGGGATATACAGTTGAACGGTATACTATTTATAGTTTTATTGTAGCACATCATATTTCAAGCGTGCTCGAAAAATCTAGGACGTCATTTTTTGTCGTCGCGGCCCGAAAAAAACAAGTTGAAAAAAGAAGATATCGTGTAATGCCGAGCGGTCTTGCGTGCTACGCGCTTCGGCGATGGTGCACTTTCTAGCACTATATCTCAGCTATTAGGGGATATACAGTTGAACGGTATACTATTTATAGTTTTATTGTAGCACATCATATTTCAAGCGTGCTCGAAAAATCTAGGACGTCATTTTTTGTCGTCGCGGCCCGAAAAAAACAAGTTGAAAAAAGAAGATATCGTGTAATGCCGAGCGGTCTTGCGTGCTACGCGCTTCGGCGATGGTGCACTTTCTAGCACTATATCTCAGCTATTAGGGGATATACAGTTGAACGGTATACTATTTATAGTTTTATTGTAGCACATCATATTTCAAGCGTGCTCGAAAAATCTAGGACGTCATTTTTTGTCGTCGCGGCCCGAAAAAAACAAGTTGAAAAAAGAAGATATCGTGTAATGCCGAGCGGTCTTGCGTGCTACGCGCTTCGGCGATGGTGCACTTTCTAGCACTATATCTCAGCTATTAGGGCGGATATACAGTTGAACGGTATACTATTTATAGTTTTATTGTAGCACATCATATTTCAAGCGTGCTCGAAAAATCTAGGACGTCATTTTTTGTCGTCGCGGCCCGAAAAAAACAAGTTGAAAAAAGAAGATATCGTGTAATGCCGAGCGGTCTTGCGTGCTACGCGCTTCGGCGATGGTGCACTTTCTAGCACTATATCTCAGCTATTAGGGGATATACAGTTGAACGGTATACTATTTATAGTTTTATTGTAGCACATCATATTTCAAGCGTGCTCGAAAAATCTAGGACGTCATTTTTTGTCGTCGCGGCCCGAAAAAAACAAGTTGAAAAAAGAAGATATCGTGTAATGCCGAGCGGTCTTGCGTGCTACGCGCTTCGGCGATGGTGCACTTTCTAGCACTATATCTCAGCTATTAGGGGATATACAGTTGAACGGTATACTATTTATAGTTTTATTGTAGCACATCATATTTCAAGCGTGCTCGAAAAATCTAGGACGTCATTTTTTGTCGTCGCGGCCCGAAAAAAACAAGTTGAAAAAAGAAGATATCGTGTAATGCCGAGCGGTCTTGCGTGCTACGCGCTTCGGCGATGGTGCACTTTCTAGCACTATATCTCAGCTATTAGGGGATATACAGTTGAACGGTATACTATTTATAGTTTTATTGTAGCACATCATATTTCAAGCGTGCTCGAAAAATCTAGGACGTCATTTTTTGTCGTCGCGGCCCGAAAAAAACAAGTTGAAAAAAGAAGATATCGTGTAATGCCGAGCGGTCTTGCGTGCTACGCGCTTCGGCGATGGTGCACTTTCTAGCACTATATCTCAGCTATTAGGGGATATACAGTTGAACGGTATACTATTTATAGTTTTATTGTAGCACATCATATTTCAAGCGTGCTCGAAAAATCTAGGACGTCATTTTTTGTCGTCGCGGCCCGAAAAAAACAAGTTGAAAAAAGAAGATATCGTGTAATGCCGAGCGGTCTTGCGTGCTACGCGCTTCGGCGATGGTGCACTTTCTAGCACTATATCTCAGCTATTAGGGGATATACAGTTGAACGGTATACTATTTATAGTTTTATTGTAGCACATCATATTTCAAGCGTGCTCGAAAAATCTAGGACGTCATTTTTTGTCGTCGCGGCCCGAAAAAAACAAGTTGAAAAAAGAAGATATCGTGTAATGCCGAGCGGTCTTGCGTGCTACGCGCTTCGGCGATGGTGCACTTTCTAGCACTATATCTCAGCTATTAGGGGATATACAGTTGAACGGTATACTATTTATAGTTTTATTGTAGCACATCATATTTCAAGCGTGCTCGAAAAATCTAGGACGTCATTTTTTGTCGTCGCGGCCCGAAAAAAACAAGTTGAAAAAAGAAGATATCGTGTAATGCCGAGCGGTCTTGCGTGCTACGCGCTTCGGCGATGGTGCACTTTCTAGCACTATATCTCAGCTATTAGGGGATATACAGTTGAACGGTATACTATTTATAGTTTTATTGTAGCACATCATATTTCAAGCGTGCTCGAAAAATCTAGGACGTCATTTTTTGTCGTCGCGGCCCGAAAAAAACAAGTTGAAAAAAGAAGATATCGTGTAATGCCGAGCGGTCTTGCGTGCTACGCGCTTCGGCGATGGTGCACTTTCTAGCACTATATCTCAGCTATTAGGGGATATACAGTTGAACGGTATACTATTTATAGTTTTATTGTAGCACATCATATTTCAAGCGTGCTCGAAAAATCTAGGACGTCATTTTTTGTCGTCGCGGCCCGAAAAAAACAAGTTGAAAAAAGAAGATATCGTGTAATGCCGAGCGGTCTTGCGTGCTACGCGCTTCGGCGATGGTGCACTTTCTAGCACTATATCTCAGCTATTAGGGGATATACAGTTGAACGGTATACTATTTATAGTTTTATTGTAGCACATCATATTTCAAGCGTGCTCGAAAAATCTAGGACGTCATTTTTTGTCGTCGCGGCCCGAAAAAAACAAGTTGAAAAAAGAAGATATCGTGTAATGCCGAGCGGTCTTGCGTGCTACGCGCTTCGGCGATGGTGCACTTTCTAGCACTATATCTCAGCTATTAGGGGATATACAGTTGAACGGTATACTATTTATAGTTTTATTGTAGCACATCATATTTCAAGCGTGCTCGAAAAATCTAGGACGTCATTTTTTGTCGTCGCGGCCCGAAAAAAACAAGTTGAAAAAAGAAGATATCGTGTAATGCCGAGCGGTCTTGCGTGCTACGCGCTTCGGCGATGGTGCACTTTCTAGCACTATATCTCAGCTATTAGGGGATATACAGTTGAACGGTATACTATTTATAGTTTTATTGTAGCACATCATATTTCAAGCGTGCTCGAAAAATCTAGGACGTCATTTTTTGTCGTCGCGGCCCGAAAAAAACAAGTTGAAAAAAGAAGATATCGTGTAATGCCGAGCGGTCTTGCGTGCTACGCGCTTCGGCGATGGTGCACTTTCTAGCACTATATCTCAGCTATTAGGGGATATACAGTTGAACGGTATACTATTTATAGTTTTATTGTAGCACATCATATTTCAAGCGTGCTCGAAAAATCTAGGACGTCATTTTTTGTCGTCGCGGCCCGAAAAAAACAAGTTGAAAAAAGAAGATATCGTGTAATGCCGAGCGGTCTTGCGTGCTACGCGCTTCGGCGATGGTGCACTTTCTAGCACTATATCTCAGCTATTAGGGGATATACAGTTGAACGGTATACTATTTATAGTTTTATTGTAGCACATCATATTTCAAGCGTGCTCGAAAAATCTAGGACGTCATTTTTTGTCGTCGCGGCCCGAAAAAAACAAGTTGAAAAAAGAAGATATCGTGTAATGCCGAGCGGTCTTGCGTGCTACGCGCTTCGGCGATGGTGCACTTTCTAGCACTATATCTCAGCTATTAGGGGATATACAGTTGAACGGTATACTATTTATAGTTTTATTGTAGCACATCATATTTCAAGCGTGCTCGAAAAATCTAGGACGTCATTTTTTGTCGTCGCGGCCCGAAAAAAACAAGTTGAAAAAAGAAGATATCGTGTAATGCCGAGCGGTCTTGCGTGCTACGCGCTTCGGCGATGGTGCACTTTCTAGCACTATATCTCAGCTATTAGGGGATATACAGTTGAACGGTATACTATTTATAGTTTTATTGTAGCACATCATATTTCAAGCGTGCTCGAAAAATCTAGGACGTCATTTTTTGTCGTCGCGGCCCGAAAAAAACAAGTTGAAAAAAGAAGATATCGTGTAATGCCGAGCGGTCTTGCGTGCTACGCGCTTCGGCGATGGTGCACTTTCTAGCACTATATCTCAGCTATTAGGGGATATACAGTTGAACGGTATACTATTTATAGTTTTATTGTAGCACATCATATTTCAAGCGTGCTCGAAAAATCTAGGACGTCATTTTTTGTCGTCGCGGCCCGAAAAAAACAAGTTGAAAAAAGAAGATATCGTGTAATGCCGAGCGGTCTTGCGTGCTACGCGCTTCGGCGATGGTGCACTTTCTAGCACTATATCTCAGCTATTAGGGGATATACAGTTGAACGGTATACTATTTATAGTTTTATTGTAGCACATCATATTTCAAGCGTGCTCGAAAAATCTAGGACGTCATTTTTTGTCGTCGCGGCCCGAAAAAAACAAGTTGAAAAAAGAAGATATCGTGTAATGCCGAGCGGTCTTGCGTGCTACGCGCTTCGGCGATGGTGCACTTTCTAGCACTATATCTCAGCTATTAGGGGATATACAGTTGAACGGTATACTATTTATAGTTTTATTGTAGCACATCATATTTCAAGCGTGCTCGAAAAATCTAGGACGTCATTTTTTGTCGTCGCGGCCCGAAAAAAACAAGTTGAAAAAAGAAGATATCGTGTAATGCCGAGCGGTCTTGCGTGCTACGCGCTTCGGCGATGGTGCACTTTCTAGCACTATATCTCAGCTATTAGGGGATATACAGTTGAACGGTATACTATTTATAGTTTTATTGTAGCACATCATATTTCAAGCGTGCTCGAAAAATCTAGGACGTCATTTTTTGTCGTCGCGGCCCGAAAAAAACAAGTTGAAAAAAGAAGATATCGTGTAATGCCGAGCGGTCTTGCGTGCTACGCGCTTCGGCGATGGTGCACTTTCTAGCACTATATCTCAGCTATTAGGGGATATACAGTTGAACGGTATACTATTTATAGTTTTATTGTAGCACATCATATTTCAAGCGTGCTCGAAAAATCTAGGACGTCATTTTTTGTCGTCGCGGCCCGAAAAAAACAAGTTGAAAAAAGAAGATATCGTGTAATGCCGAGCGGTCTTGCGTGCTACGCGCTTCGGCGATGGTGCACTTTCTAGCACTATATCTCAGCTATTAGGGGATATACAGTTGAACGGTATACTATTTATAGTTTTATTGTAGCACATCATATTTCAAGCGTGCTCGAAAAATCTAGGACGTCATTTTTTGTCGTCGCGGCCCGAAAAAAACAAGTTGAAAAAAGAAGATATCGTGTAATGCCGAGCGGTCTTGCGTGCTACGCGCTTCGGCGATGGTGCACTTTCTAGCACTATATCTCAGCTATTAGGGGATATACAGTTGAACGGTATACTATTTATAGTTTTATTGTAGCACATCATATTTCAAGCGTGCTCGAAAAATCTAGGACGTCATTTTTTGTCGTCGCGGCCCGAAAAAAACAAGTTGAAAAAAGAAGATATCGTGTAATGCCGAGCGGTCTTGCGTGCTACGCGCTTCGGCGATGGTGCACTTTCTAGCACTATATCTCAGCTATTAGGGGATATACAGTTGAACGGTATACTATTTATAGTTTTATTGTAGCACATCATATTTCAAGCGTGCTCGAAAAATCTAGGACGTCATTTTTTGTCGTCGCGGCCCGAAAAAAACAAGTTGAAAAAAGAAGATATCGTGTAATGCCGAGCGGTCTTGCGTGCTACGCGCTTCGGCGATGGTGCACTTTCTAGCACTATATCTCAGCTATTAGGGGATATACAGTTGAACGGTATACTATTTATAGTTTTATTGTAGCACATCATATTTCAAGCGTGCTCGAAAAATCTAGGACGTCATTTTTTGTCGTCGCGGCCCGAAAAAAACAAGTTGAAAAAAGAAGATATCGTGTAATGCCGAGCGGTCTTGCGTGCTACGCGCTTCGGCGATGGTGCACTTTCTAGCACTATATCTCAGCTATTAGGGGATATACAGTTGAACGGTATACTATTTATAGTTTTATTGTAGCACATCATATTTCAAGCGTGCTCGAAAAATCTAGGACGTCATTTTTTGTCGTCGCGGCCCGAAAAAAACAAGTTGAAAAAAGAAGATATCGTGTAATGCCGAGCGGTCTTGCGTGCTACGCGCTTCGGCGATGGTGCACTTTCTAGCACTATATCTCAGCTATTAGGGGATATACAGTTGAACGGTATACTATTTATAGTTTTATTGTAGCACATCATATTTCAAGCGTGCTCGAAAAATCTAGGACGTCATTTTTTGTCGTCGCGGCCCGAAAAAAACAAGTTGAAAAAAGAAGATATCGTGTAATGCCGAGCGGTCTTGCGTGCTACGCGCTTCGGCGATGGTGCACTTTCTAGCACTATATCTCAGCTATTAGGGGATATACAGTTGAACGGTATACTATTTATAGTTTTATTGTAGCACATCATATTTCAAGCGTGCTCGAAAAATCTAGGACGTCATTTTTTGTCGTCGCGGCCCGAAAAAAACAAGTTGAAAAAAGAAGATATCGTGTAATGCCGAGCGGTCTTGCGTGCTACGCGCTTCGGCGATGGTGCACTTTCTAGCACCATATCTCAGCTATTAGGGGATATACAGTTGAACGGTATACTATTTATAGTTTTATTGTAGCACATCATATTTCAAGCGTGCTCGAAAAATCTAGGACGTCATTTTTTGTCGTCGCGGCCCAAAAAAAAACAAGTTGAAAAGAGAAGATATCGTGTAATGCCGAGCGGTCTTGCGTGCTACGCGCTTCGGCGATGGTGCACTTTCTAGCACTATATCTCAGCTATTAGGGGATATACAGTTGAACGGTATACTATTTATAGTTTTATTGTAGCACATCATATTTCAAGCGTGCTCGAAAAATCTAGGACGTCATTTTTTGTCGTCGCGGCCCGAAAAAAACAAGTTGAAAAAAGAAGATATCGTGTAATGCCGAGCGGTCTTGCGTGCTACGCGCTTCGGCGATGGTGCACTTTCTAGCACTATATCTCAGCTATTAGGGGATATACAGTTGAACGGTATACTATTTATAGTTTTATTGTAGCACATCATATTTCAAGCGTGCTCGAAAAATCTAGGACGTCATTTTTTGTCGTCGCGGCCCGAAAAAAACAAGTTGAAAAAAGAAGATAACGTGTAATGCCGAGCGGTCTTGCGTGCTACGCGCTTCGGCGATGGTGCACTTTCTAGCACTATATCTCAGCTATTAGGGGATATACAGTTGAACGGTATACTATTTATAGTTTTATTGTAGCACATCATATTTCAAGCGTGCTCGAAAAATCTAGGACGTCATTTTTTGTCGTCGCGGCCCGAAAAAAACAAGTTGAAAAAAGAAGATATCGTGTAATGCCGAGCGGTCTTGCGTGCTACGCGCTTCGGCGATGGTGCACTTTCTAGCACTATATCTCAGCTATTGGGGGATATACAGTTGAACGGTATACTATTTATAGTTTTATTGTAGCACATCATATTTCAAGCGTGCTCGAAAAATCTAGGACGTCATTTTTTGTCGTCGCGGCCCGAAAAAAACAAGTTGAAAAAAGAAGATATCGTGTAATGCCGAGCGGTCTTGCGTGCTACGCGCTTCGGCGATGGTGCACTTTCTAGCACTATATCTCAGCTATTAGGGGATATACAGTTGAACGGTATACTATTTATAGTTTTATTGTAGCACATCATATTTCAAGCGTGCTCGAAAAATCTAGGACGTCATTTTTTGTCGTCGCGGCCCGAAAAAAACAAGTTGAAAAAAGAAGATATCGTGTAATGCCGAGCGGTCTTGCGTGCTACGCGCTTCGGCGATGGTGCACTTTCTAGCACTATATCTCAGCTATTAGGGGATATACAGTTGAACGGTATACTATTTATAGTTTTATTGTAGCACATCATATTTCAAGCGTGCTCGAAAAATCTAGGACGTCATTTTTTGTCGTCGCCGCCCGAAAAAAACAAGTTGAAAAAAGAAGATATCGTGTAATGCCGAGCGGTCTTGCGTGCTACGCGCTTCGGCGATGGTGCACTTTCTAGCACTATATCTCAGCTATTAGGGGATATACAGTTGAACGGTATACTATTTATAGTTTTATTGTAGCACATCATATTTCAAGCGTGCTCGAAAAATCTAGGACGTCATTTTTTGTCGTCGCGGCCCGAAAAAAACAAGTTGAAAAAAGAAGATATCGTGTAATGCCGAGCGGTCTTGCGTGCTACGCGCTTCGGCGATGGTGCACTTTCTAGCACTATATCTCAGCTATTAGGGGATATACAGTTGAACGGTATACTATTTATAGTTTTATTGTAGCACATCATATTTCAAGCGTGCTCGAAAAATCTAGGACGTCATTTTTTGTCGTCGCGGCCCGAAAAAAACAAGTTGAAAAAAGAAGATAACGTGTAATGCCGAGCGGTCTTGCGTGCTACGCGCTTCGGCGATGGTGCACTTTCTAGCACTATATCTCAGCTATTAGGGGATATACAGTTGAACGGTATACTATTTATAGTTTTATTGTAGCACATCATATTTCAAGCGTGCTCGAAAAATCTAGGACGTCATTTTTTGTCGTCGCGGCCCGAAAAAAACAAGTTGAAAAAAGAAGATATCGTGTAATGCCGAGCGGTCTTGCGTGCTACGCGCTTCGGCGATGGTGCACTTTCTAGCACTATATCTCAGCTATTGGGGGATATACAGTTGAACGGTATACTATTTATAGTTTTATTGTAGCACATCATATTTCAAGCGTGCTCGAAAAATCTAGGACGTCATTTTTTGTCGTCGCGGCCCGAAAAAAACAAGTTGAAAAAAGAAGATATCGTGTAATGCCGAGCGGTCTTGCGTGCTACGCGCTTCGGCGATGGTGCACTTTCTAGCACTATATCTCAGCTATTAGGGGATATACAGTTGAACGGTATACTATTTATAGTTTTATTGTAGCACATCATATTTCAAGCGTGCTCGAAAAATCTAGGACGTCATTTTTTGTCGTCGCGGCCCGAAAAAAACAAGTTGAAAAAAGAAGATAACGTGTAATGCCGAGCGGTCTTGCGTGCTACGCGCTTCGGCGATGGTGCACTTTCTAGCACTATATCTCAGCTATTAGGGGATATACAGTTGAACGGTATACTATTTATAGTTTTATTGTAGCACATCATATTTCAAGCGTGCTCGAAAAATCTAGGACGTCATTTTTTGTCGTCGCGGCCCGAAAAAAACAAGTTGAAAAAAGAAGATATCGTGTAATGCCGAGCGGTCTTGCGTGCTACGCGCTTCGGCGATGGTGCACTTTCTAGCACTATATCTCAGCTATTGGGGGATATACAGTTGAACGGTATACTATTTATAGTTTTATTGTAGCACATCATATTTCAAGCGTGCTCGAAAAATCTAGGACGTCATTTTTTGTCGTCGCGGCCCGAAAAAAACAAGTTGAAAAAAGAAGATATCGTGTAATGCCGAGCGGTCTTGCGTGCTACGCGCTTCGGCGATGGTGCACTTTCTAGCACTATATCTCAGCTATTAGGGGATATACAGTTGAACGGTATACTATTTATAGTTTTATTGTAGCACATCATATTTCAAGCGTGCTCGAAAAATCTAGGACGTCATTTTTTGTCGTCGCGGCCCGAAAAAAACAAGTTGAAAAAAGAAGATATCGTGTAATGCCGAGCGGTCTTGCGTGCTACGCGCTTCGGCGATGGTGCACTTTCTAGCACTATATCTCAGCTATTAGGGGATATACAGTTGAACGGTATACTATTTATAGTTTTATTGTAGCACATCATATTTCAAGCGTGCTCGAAAAATCTAGGACGTCATTTTTTGTCGTCGCGGCCCGAAAAAAACAAGTTGAAAAAAGAAGATATCGTGTAATGCCGAGCGGTCTTGCGTGCTACGCGCTTCGGCGATGGTGCACTTTCTAGCACTATATCTCAGCTATTAGGGGATATACAGTTGAACGGTATACTATTTATAGTTTTATTGTAGCACATCATATTTCAAGCGTGCTCGAAAAATCTAGGACGTCATTTTTTGTCGTCGCGGCCCGAAAAAAACAAGTTGAAAAAAGAAGATATCGTGTAATGCCGAGCGGTCTTGCGTGCTACGCGCTTCGGCGATGGTGCACTTTCTAGCACTATATCTCAGCTATTAGGGGATATACAGTTGAACGGTATACTATTTATAGTTTTATTGTAGCACATCATATTTCAAGCGTGCTCGAAAAATCTAGGACGTCATTTTTTGTCGTCGCGGCCCGAAAAAAACAAGTTGAAAAAAGAAGATATCGTGTAATGCCGAGCGGTCTTGCGTGCTACGCGCTTCGGCGATGGTGCACTTTCTAGCACTATATCTCAGCTATTAGGGGATATACAGTTGAACGGTATACTATTTATAGTTTTATTGTAGCACATCATATTTCAAGCGTGCTCGAAAAATCTAGGACGTCATTTTTTGTCGTCGCGGCCCGAAAAAAACAAGTTGAAAAAAGAAGATATCGTGTAATGCCGAGCGGTCTTGCGTGCTACGCGCTTCGGCGATGGTGCACTTTCTAGCACTATATCTCAGCTATTAGGGGATATACAGTTGAACGGTATACTATTTATAGTTTTATTGTAGCACATCATATTTCAAGCGTGCTCGAAAAATCTAGGACGTCATTTTTTGTCGTCGCGGCCCGAAAAAAACAAGTTGAAAAAAGAAGATATCGTGTAATGCCGAGCGGTCTTGCGTGCTACGCGCTTCGGCGATGGTGCACTTTCTAGCACTATATCTCAGCTATTAGGGGATATACAGTTGAACGGTATACTATTTATAGTTTTATTGTAGCACATCATATTTCAAGCGTGCTCGAAAAATCTAGGACGTCATTTTTTGTCGTCGCGGCCCGAAAAAAACAAGTTGAAAAAAGAAGATATCGTGTAATGCCGAGCGGTCTTGCGTGCTACGCGCTTCGGCGATGGTGCACTTTCTAGCACTATATCTCAGCTATTAGGGGATATACAGTTGAACGGTATACTATTTATAGTTTTATTGTAGCACATCATATTTCAAGCGTGCTCGAAAAATCTAGGACGTCATTTTTTGTCGTCGCGGCCCGAAAAAAACAAGTTGAAAAAAGAAGATATCGTGTAATGCCGAGCGGTCTTGCGTGCTACGCGCTTCGGCGATGGTGCACTTTCTAGCACTATATCTCAGCTATTAGGGGATATACAGTTGAACGGTATACTATTTATAGTTTTATTGTAGCACATCATATTTCAAGCGTGCTCGAAAAATCTAGGACGTCATTTTTTGTCGTCGCGGCCCGAAAAAAACAAGTTGAAAAAAGAAGATATCGTGTAATGCCGAGCGGTCTTGCGTGCTACGCGCTTCGGCGATGGTGCACTTTCTAGCACTATATCTCAGCTATTAGGGGATATACAGTTGAACGGTATACTATTTATAGTTTTATTGTAGCACATCATATTTCAAGCGTGCTCGAAAAATCTAGGACGTCATTTTTTGTCGTCGCGGCCCGAAAAAAACAAGTTGAAAAAAGAAGATATCGTGTAATGCCGAGCGGTCTTGCGTGCTACGCGCTTCGGCGATGGTGCACTTTCTAGCACTATATCTCAGCTATTAGGGGATATACAGTTGAACGGTATACTATTTATAGTTTTATTGTAGCACATCATATTTCAAGCGTGCTCGAAAAATCTAGGACGTCATTTTTTGTCGTCGCGGCCCGAAAAAAACAAGTTGAAAAAAGAAGATATCGTGTAATGCCGAGCGGTCTTGCGTGCTACGCGCTTCGGCGATGGTGCACTTTCTAGCACTATATCTCAGCTATTAGGGGATATACAGTTGAACGGTATACTATTTATAGTTTTATTGTAGCACATCATATTTCAAGCGTGCTCGAAAAATCTAGGACGTCATTTTTTGTCGTCGCGGCCCGAAAAAAACAAGTTGAAAAAAGAAGATATCGTGTAATGCCGAGCGGTCTTGCGTGCTACGCGCTTCGGCGATGGTGCACTTTCTAGCACTATATCTCAGCTATTAGGGGATATACAGTTGAACGGTATACTATTTATAGTTTTATTGTAGCACATCATATTTCAAGCGTGCTCGAAAAATCTAGGACGTCATTTTTTGTCGTCGCGGCCCGAAAAAAACAAGTTGAAAAAAGAAGATATCGTGTAATGCCGAGCGGTCTTGCGTGCTACGCGCTTCGGCGATGGTGCACTTTCTAGCACTATATCTCAGCTATTAGGGGATATACAGTTGAACGGTATACTATTTATAGTTTTATTGTAGCACATCATATTTCAAGCGTGCTCGAAAAATCTAGGACGTCATTTTTTGTCGTCGCGGCCCGAAAAAAACAAGTTGAAAAAAGAAGATATCGTGTAATGCCGAGCGGTCTTGCGTGCTACGCGCTTCGGCGATGGTGCACTTTCTAGCACTATATCTCAGCTATTAGGGGATATACAGTTGAACGGTATACTATTTATAGTTTTATTGTAGCACATCATATTTCAAGCGTGCTCGAAAAATCTAGGACGTCATTTTTTGTCGTCGCGGCCCGAAAAAAACAAGTTGAAAAAAGAAGATATCGTGTAATGCCGAGCGGTCTTGCGTGCTACGCGCTTCGGCGATGGTGCACTTTCTAGCACTATATCTCAGCTATTAGGGGATATACAGTTGAACGGTATACTATTTATAGTTTTATTGTAGCACATCATATTTCAAGCGTGCTCGAAAAATCTAGGACGTCATTTTTTGTCGTCGCGGCCCGAAAAAAACAAGTTGAAAAAAGAAGATATCGTGTAATGCCGAGCGGTCTTGCGTGCTACGCGCTTCGGCGATGGTGCACTTTCTAGCACTATATCTCAGCTATTAGGGGATATACAGTTGAACGGTATACTATTTATAGTTTTATTGTAGCACATCATATTTCAAGCGTGCTCGAAAAATCTAGGACGTCATTTTTTGTCGTCGCGGCCCGAAAAAAACAAGTTGAAAAAAGAAGATATCGTGTAATGCCGAGCGGTCTTGCGTGCTACGCGCTTCGGCGATGGTGCACTTTCTAGCACTATATCTCAGCTATTAGGGGATATACAGTTGAACGGTATACTATTTATAGTTTTATTGTAGCACATCATATTTCAAGCGTGCTCGAAAAATCTAGGACGTCATTTTTTGTCGTCGCGGCCCGAAAAAAACAAGTTGAAAAAAGAAGATATCGTGTAATGCCGAGCGGTCTTGCGTGCTACGCGCTTCGGCGATGGTGCACTTTCTAGCACTATATCTCAGCTATTAGGGGATATACAGTTGAACGGTATACTATTTATAGTTTTATTGTAGCACATCATATTTCAAGCGTGCTCGAAAAATCTAGGACGTCATTTTTTGTCGTCGCGGCCCGAAAAAAACAAGTTGAAAAAAGAAGATATCGTGTAATGCCGAGCGGTCTTGCGTGCTACGCGCTTCGGCGATGGTGCACTTTCTAGCACTATATCTCAGCTATTAGGGGATATACAGTTGAACGGTATACTATTTATAGTTTTATTGTAGCACATCATATTTCAAGCGTGCTCGAAAAATCTAGGACGTCATTTTTTGTCGTCGCGGCCCGAAAAAAACAAGTTGAAAAAAGAAGATATCGTGTAATGCCGAGCGGTCTTGCGTGCTACGCGCTTCGGCGATGGTGCACTTTCTAGCACTATATCTCAGCTATTAGGGGATATACAGTTGAACGGTATACTATTTATAGTTTTATTGTAGCACATCATATTTCAAGCGTGCTCGAAAAATCTAGGACGTCATTTTTTGTCGTCGCGGCCCGAAAAAAACAAGTTGAAAAAAGAAGATATCGTGTAATGCCGAGCGGTCTTGCGTGCTACGCGCTTCGGCGATGGTGCACTTTCTAGCACTATATCTCAGCTATTAGGGGATATACAGTTGAACGGTATACTATTTATAGTTTTATTGTAGCACATCATATTTCAAGCGTGCTCGAAAAATCTAGGACGTCATTTTTTGTCGTCGCGGCCCGAAAAAAACAAGTTGAAAAAAGAAGATATCGTGTAATGCCGAGCGGTCTTGCGTGCTACGCGCTTCGGCGATGGTGCACTTTCTAGCACTATATCTCAGCTATTAGGGGATATACAGTTGAACGGTATACTATTTATAGTTTTATTGTAGCACATCATATTTCAAGCGTGCTCGAAAAATCTAGGACGTCATTTTTTGTCGTCGCGGCCCGAAAAAAACAAGTTGAAAAAAGAAGATATCGTGTAATGCCGAGCGGTCTTGCGTGCTACGCGCTTCGGCGATGGTGCACTTTCTAGCACTATATCTCAGCTATTAGGGGATATACAGTTGAACGGTATACTATTTATAGTTTTATTGTAGCACATCATATTTCAAGCGTGCTCGAAAAATCTAGGACGTCATTTTTTGTCGTCGCGGCCCGAAAAAAACAAGTTGAAAAAAGAAGATATCGTGTAATGCCGAGCGGTCTTGCGTGCTACGCGCTTCGGCGATGGTGCACTTTCTAGCACTATATCTCAGCTATTAGGGGATATACAGTTGAACGGTATACTATTTATAGTTTTATTGTAGCACATCATATTTCAAGCGTGCTCGAAAAATCTAGGACGTCATTTTTTGTCGTCGCGGCCCGAAAAAAACAAGTTGAAAAAAGAAGATATCGTGTAATGCCGAGCGGTCTTGCGTGCTACGCGCTTCGGCGATGGTGCACTTTCTAGCACTATATCTCAGCTATTAAGGGATATACAGTTGAACGGTATACTATTTATAGTTTTATTGTAGCACATCATATTTCAAGCGTGCTCGAAAAATCTAGGACGTCATTTTTTGTCGTCGCGGCCCGAAAAAAGCAAGTTGAAAAAAGAAGATATCGTGTAATGCCGAGCGGTCTTGCGTGCTACGCGCTTCGGCGATGGTGCACTTTCTAGCACTATATCTCAGCTATTAGGGGATATACAGTTGAACGGTATACTATTTATAGTTTTATTGTAGCACATCATATTTCAAGCGTGCTCGAAAAATCTAGGACGTCATTTTTTGTCGTCGCGGCCCGAAAAAAACAAGTTGAAAAAAGAAGATATCGTGTAATGCCGAGCGGTCTTGCGTGCTACGCGCTTCGGCGATGGTGCACTTTCTAGCACTATATCTCAGCTATTAGGGGATATACAGTTGAACGGTATACTATTTATAGTTTTATTGTAGCACATCATATTTCAAGCGTGCTCGAAAAATCTAGGACGTCATTTTTTGTCGTCGCGGCCCGAAAAAAACAAGTTGAAAAAAGAAGATATCGTGTAATGCCGAGCGGTCTTGCGTGCTACGCGCTTCGGCGATGGTGCACTTTCTAGCATTATATCTCAGCTATTAGGGGATATACAGTTGAACGGTATACTATTTATAGTTTTATTGTAGCACATCATATTTCAAGCGTGCTCGAAAAATCTAGGACGTCATTTTTTGTCGTCGCGGCCCGAAAAAAACAAGTTGAAAAAAGAAGATATCGTGTAATGCCGAGCGGTCTTGCGTGCTACGCGCTTCGGCGATGGTGCACTTTCTAGCACTATATCTCAGCTATTAGGGTATATACAGTTGAACGGTATACTATTTATAGTTTTATTGTAGCAGATCATATTTCAAGCGTGCTCGAAAAATCTAGGACGTCATTTTTTGTCGTCGCGGCCCGAAAAAAGCAAGTTGAAAAAAGAAGATATCGTGTAATGCCGAGCGGTCTTGCGTGCTACGCGCTTCGGCGATGGTGCACTTTCTAGCACTATATCTCAGCTATTAGGGGATATACAGTTGAACGGTATACTATTTATAGTTTTATTGTAGCACATCATATTTCAAGCGTGCTCGAAAAATCTAGGACGTCATTTTTTGTCGTCGCGGCCCGAAAAAAACAAGTTGAAAAAAGAAGATATCGTGTAATGCCGAGCGGTCTTGCGTGCTACGCGCTTCGGCGATGGTGCACTTTCTAGCACTATATCTCAGCTATTAGGGGATATACAGTTGAACGGTATACTATTTATAGTTTTATTGTAGCACATCATATTTCAAGCGTGCTCGAAAAATCTAGGACGTCATTTTTGTCGTCGCGGCCCGAAAAAAACAAGTTGAAAAAAGAAGATATCGTGTAATGCCGAGCGGTCTTGCGTGCTACGCGCTTCGGCGATGGTGCACTTTCTAGCACTATATCTCAGCTATTAGGGGATATACAGTTGAACGGTATACTATTTATAGTTTTATTGTAGCACATCATATTTCAAGCGTGCTCGAAAAATCTAGGACGTCATTTTTTGTCGTCGCGGCCCGAAAAAAACAAGTTGAAAAAAGAAGATATCGTGTAATGCCGAGCGGTCTTGCGTGCTACGCGCTTCGGCGATGGTGCACTTTCTAGCACTATATCTCAGCTATTAGGGGATATACAGTTGAACGGTATACTATTTATAGTTTTATTGTAGCACATCATATTTCAAGCGTGCTCGAAAAATCTAGGACGTCATTTTTTGTCGTCGCGGCCCGAAAAAAACAAGTTGAAAAAAGAAGATATCGTGTAATGCCGAGCGGTCTTGCGTGCTACGCGCTTCGGCGATGGTGCACTTTCTAGCACTATATCTCAGCTATTAGGGGATATACAGTTGAACGGTATACTATTTATAGTTTTATTGTAGCACATCATATTTCAAGCGTGCTCGAAAAATCTAGGACGTCATTTTTTTCGTCGCGGCCCGAAAAAAACAAGTTGAAAAAAGAAGATATCGTGTAATGCCGAGCGGTCTTGCGTGCTACGCGCTTCGGCGATGGTGCACTTTCTAGCACTATATCTCAGCTATTAGGGGATATACAGTTGAACGGTATACTATTAATAGTTTTATTGTAGCACATCATATTTCAAGCGTGCTCGAAAAATCTAGGACGTCATTTTTTGTCGTCGCGGCCCGAAAAAAACAAGTTGAAAAAAGAAGATATCGTGTAATGCCGAGCGGTCTTGCGTGCTACGCGCTTCGGCGATGGTGCACTTTCTAGCACTATATCTCAGCTATTAGGGGATATACAGTTGAACGGTATACTATTTATAGTTTTATTGTAGCACATCATATTTCAAGCGTGCTCGAAAAATCTAGGACGTCATTTTTTGTCGTCGCGGCCCGAAAAAAACAAGTTGAAAAAAGAAGATATCGTGTAATGCCGAGCGGTCTTGCGTGCTACGCCCTTCGGCGATGGTGCACTTTCTAGCACTATATCTCAGCTATTAGGGGATATACAGTTGAACGGTATACTATTTATAGTTTTATTGTAGCACATCATATTTCAAGCGTGCTCGAAAAATCTAGGACGTCATTTTTTGTCGTCGCGGCCCGAAAAAAAACAAGTTGAAAAAAGAAGATATCGTGTAATGCCGAGCGGTCTTGCGTGCTACGCGCTTCGGCGATGGTGCACTTTCTAGCACTATATCTCAGCTATTAGGGGATATACAGTTGAACGGTATACTATTTATAGTTTTATTGTAGCACATCATATTTCAAGCGTGCTCGAAAAATCTAGGACGTCATTTTTTGTCGTCGCGGCCCGAAAAAAACAAGTTGAAAAAAGAAGATATCGTGTAATGCCGAGCGGTCTTGCGTGCTACGCGCTTCGGCGATGGTGCACTTTCTAGCACTATATCTCAGCTATTAGGGGATATACAGTTGAACGGTATACTATTTATAGTTTTATTGTAGCACATCATATTTCAAGCGTGCTCGAAAAATCTAGGACGTCATTTTTTGTCGTCGCGGCCCGAAAAAAACAAGTTGAAAAAAGAAGATATCGTGTAATGCCGAGCGGTCTTGCGTGCTACGCGCTTCGGCGATGGTGCACTTTCTAGCACTATATCTCAGCTATTAGGGGATATACAGTTGAACGGTATACTATTTATAGTTTTATTGTAGCACATCATATTTCAAGCGTGCTCGAAAAATCTAGGACGTCATTTTTTGTCGTCGCGGCCCGAAAAAAACAAGTTGAAAAAAGAAGATATCGTGTAATGCCGAGCGGTCTTGCGTGCTACGCGCTTCGGCGATGGTGCACTTTCTAGCACTATATCTCAGCTATTAGGGGATATACAGTTGAACGGTACAGTACTTGAACCGATCAATGCAACACTTTGACGGATCGATGACTGATCGGTAACGGATTGATGACGCGTTTGGACCGGATTGATGACTGATTGATGACGGATTGGTGAATGATTGGTGACGCGTTGTTGACTGATTGATGACGGATCGGACGGATTGGACGGATGACGGATACCATTGGTAACCGGGCTATCGATCCGTTATTTTGACTGATACGATCGATCGGTATAATTAGAAAACTCTTCTGTGAAACGAAGTTATCGTTTATACCTATTCGTTTATTTAACATATATAACGCAACACAATCCAGTCACGGCGTTAATTTAATTTGTTTTAAATAAATTTTGCTATAGTGTTAAATATAAGACATACATTTTCTATTTAAATATGTTAATATTATTAATCTAATGAATTTACATAAAATGTAAAAAGGTTCTGCTTAGAACAATTATTTCAACAATTTGTAACATATAACTAAGAACAAAAAATTCAGGAGATATCAATAATCTAGGAAATTTTATTTATTTATTTTTTTAATTCACTGTGTTAAATTTGTTCGCATAGGAATATAGATCACATTTGCAAATTAATTTCTTATGTAAAATATATGAAACTTTAGTAAAATCTTATATTTGAGCATAAAATTATATGACGGTTTAATAAAATTGACAAGAAAATGTTTGCAAATCAACTTTTTTCATTAGGTTTGACCAGGGATGTCCAAAAATTTTATTTAATCCCTGGTTTGACACA
Source organism: Arcuatula senhousia (assembly GCA_963971305.1). NCBI lineage: Eukaryota > Metazoa > Mollusca > Bivalvia > Mytilida > Mytilidae > Arcuatula > Arcuatula senhousia. The sequence continues at coordinate 53,151 of CAXARO010000739.1, forward strand.
TTAATGCTAAAGATAACTTGAAAAGTTGCATAACTACATATTGCTGACTTAAAAAATAAGGTTCATAAAATTAAGAGATTATGAAGAAAATTTGTTTGCAAAGGAATATAGATCACATTTGCAAATTTGCAAATTTCTTATATAAAATATATGAAACTATAGTAAAATCTTCTATTTGAGCAAAAAATTATATGACGGTTTAATAAAATTGCCAAGAAAATGTTTGCGAAACAACTTTTGACATCAGGTTTGACACATTAATGCTAAGATAACTTGAAAAGTTGCATAACTACATATTGCTGACTTAAAAAATAAGGTTCATATAGTAAATAGACAATAAAGAATATTTGTTCCCAAAGGAATATAGATCACATTTACAAATTTCTTATGTAAAATATATGAAACTATAGTAAAATCTTCTATTTGAGCATAAAATTATATGACGGTTTAATAAAATTGACAAGAAAATGTTTGCGAAACAACTTTTTTCATTAGGTTTGACACATTAATGCTAAGATAACTTGAAAAGTTGCATAACTACATATTGCTGACTTAAAAAATAAGGTTCATTAAGTTAAGAGATTATGAAGAAAATTTGTTCGCAAAGGAATATAGATCACATTTGCAAATTTCTTATGTAAAATATATGAAACTATAGTAAAATCTTCTATTTGAGCATAAAATTATATGACGGTTTAATAAAATTGACAAGAAAATGTTTGCAAATCAACTTTTTACATCAGGTTTGACACATTAATGCTAAGACAACTTGAAAAGTTGCATAACTACATATTGCTGACTTAAAAAATAAGGTTCATATAGTAAAGAGACAATAAAGAAAACTTGTTCGCAAAGGAATATAGATCAAATTTACAAATTTCTTATATAAAATATATGAAACTATAGTAAAATCTTCTATTTGAGCATAAAATTATATGACGGTTTAATAAAATTGCCAAGAAAATGTTTGCGAAACAACTTTTTTCATTAGGTTTGACACATTAATGCTAAGATAACTTGAAAAGTTGCATAACTACATATTGCTGACTTAAAAAATAAGGTTAATAAAATTAAGAGATTATGAAGAAAATTTGTTCGCAAAGGAATATAGATCACATTTGCAAATTTGCAAATTTCTTATATAAAATATATGAAACTATAGTAAAATCTTCTATTTGAGCATAAAATTATATGATGGTTTAATAAAATTGCCAAGAAAATGTTTGCGAATCAACTTTTGACATCAGGTTTGACACATTAATGCTAAGATAACTTGAAAAGTTGCATAACTACATATTGCTGACTTAAAAAATAAGGTTCATATAGTAAAGAGACAATAAAGAATATTTGTTCCCAAAGGAATATAGATCACATTTACAAATTTCTTATGTAAAATATATGAAACTATAGTAAAATCTTCTATTTGAGCATAAAATTATATGACAGTTTAATAAAATTGACAAGAAAATGTTTGCGAAACAACTTTTTTCATTAGGTTTGACACATTAATGCTAAGATAACTTGAAAAGTTGCATAACTACATATTGCTGACTTAAAAAATAAGGTTCATTAAGTTAAGAGATTATGAAAAAAATTTGTTTGCAAAGGAATATAGATCACATTTGCAAATTTCTTATGTAAAATATATAAAACTTATAGTAAAATCTTCTATTTGAGCATAAAATTATATGACGGTTTAATAAAATTGACAAGAAAATGTTTGCGAATCAACTTTTTACATCAGGTTTGACACATTAATGCTAAGACAACTTGAAAAGTTGCATAACTACATATTGCTGACTTAAAAAATAAGGTTCATTAAGTTAAGAGATTATGAAGAAAATTTGTTCGCAAAGGAATATAGATCACATTTGCAAATTTCTTATGTAAAATATATGAAACTATAGTAAAATCTTCTATTTGAGCATAAAATTATATGACGGTTTAATAAAATTGACAAGAAAATGTTTGCAAATCAACTTTTTACATCAGGTTTGACACATTAATGCTAAGACAACTTGAAAAGTTGCATAACTACATATTGCTGACTTAAAAAATAAGGTTCATATAGTAAAGAGACAATAAAGAAAACTTGTTCGCAAAGGAATATAGATCAAATTTACAAATTTCTTATATAAAATATATGAAACTATAGTAAAATCTTCTATTTGAGCATAAAATTATATGACGGTTTAATAAAATTGCCAAGAAAATGTTTGCGAAACAACTTTTTTCATTAGGTTTGACACATTAATGCTAAGATAACTTGAAAAGTTGCATAACTACATATTGCTGACTTAAAAAATAAGGTTAATAAAATTAAGAGATTATGAAGAAAATTTGTTCGCAAAGGAATATAGATCACATTTGCAAATTTGCAAATTTCTTATATAAAATATATGAAACTATAGTAAAATCTTCTATTTGAGCATAAAATTATATGATGGTTTAATAAAATTGCCAAGAAAATGTTTGCGAATCAACTTTTGACATCAGGTTTGACACATTAATGCTAAGATAACTTGAAAAGTTGCATAACTACATATTGCTGACTTAAAAAATAAGGTTCATATAGTAAAGAGACAATAAAGAATATTTGTTCCCAAAGGAATATAGATCACATTTACAAATTTCTTATGTAAAATATATGAAACTATAGTAAAATCTTCTATTTGAGCATAAAATTATATGACAGTTTAATAAAATTGACAAGAAAATGTTTGCGAAACAACTTTTTTCATTAGGTTTGACACATTAATGCTAAGATAACTTGAAAAGTTGCATAACTACATATTGCTGACTTAAAAAATAAGGTTCATTAAGTTAAGAGATTATGAAAAAAATTTGTTTGCAAAGGAATATAGATCACATTTGCAAATTTCTTATGTAAAATATATAAAACTTATAGTAAAATCTTCTATTTGAGCATAAAATTATATGACGGTTTAATAAAATTGACAAGAAAATGTTTGCGAATCAACTTTTTACATCAGGTTTGACACATTAATGCTAAGACAACTTGAAAAGTTGCATAACTACATATTGCTGACTTAAAAAATAAGGTTCATAAAATTAAGAGATTATGAAGAAAATTTGTTCGCAAAGGAATATAGATCACATTTGCAAATTTGCAAATTTCTTATATAAAATATATGAAACTATAGTAAAATCTTCTATTTGAGCATAAAATTATATGACGTTTTAATAAAATTGACAAGAAAATGTTTGCGAATCAACTTTTGACATCAGGTTTGACACATTAATGCTGAGATAACTTGAAAAGTTGCATAACTACATATTGCTGACTTAAAAAATAAGGTTCATATAGTAAAGAGACAATAAAGAATATTTGTTCCCAAAGGAATATAGATCACATTTACAAATTTCTTATGTAAAATATATGAAACTATAGTAAAATCTTCTATTTGAGCATAAAATTATATGACGGTTTAATAAAATTGACAAGAAAATGTTTGCGAAACAACTTTTTTCATTAGGTTTGACTCATTAATGCTAAGATAACTTGAAAAGTTGCATAACTACATATTGCTGACTTAAAAAATAAGGTTCATATAGTAAAGAGACAATAAAGAAAATTTGTTCGCAAAGGAATATAGATCAAATTTACAAATTTCTTATATAAAATATATAAAACTATAGTAAAATCTTCTATTTGAGCATAAAATTATATGACGGTTTAATAAAATTGACAAGAAAATGTTTGCGAAACATCTTTTTTCATTAGGTTTGACACATTTATGCTAAGATAACTTGAAAAGTTGCATAACTACATATTGCTGACTTAAAAAATAAGGTTCATAAAATTAAGAGATTATGGAGAAAATTTGTTCGCAAAGGAATATAGATCACATTTGCAAATTTCTTATGTAAAATATATGAAACTATAGTAAAATCTTCTATTTGAGCATAAAATTATATGATGGTTTAATAAAATTGACAAGAAAATGTTTGCGAATCAACTTTTTACATCAGGTTTGACACATTAATGCTAAGACAACTTGAAAAGTTGCATAACTACATATTGCTGACTTAAAAAATAAGGTTCATATAGTAAAGAGACAATAAAGAAAATTTGTTCGCAAAGGAATATAGATCAAATTTACAAATTTCTTATATAAAATATATGAAACTATAGTAAAATCTTCTATTTGAGCATAAAATTATATGACGGTTTAATAAAATTGCCAAGAAAATGTTTGCGAAACAACTTTTTTCATCAGGTTTGACACATTAATGCTAAGACAACTTGAAAAAGTTGCATAACTACATATTGCTGACTTAAAAAATAAGGTTCATAATAGTAAAGAGACAATAAAGAATATTTGTTCGCAAAGGAATATAGATCACATTTACAAATTTCTTATGTAAAATATATGAAACCATAGTAAAATCTTCTATTTGAGCATAAAATTATTTGATGGTTTAATAAAATTGCCAAGAAAATGTTTGCGAAACAACTTTTTTCATCAGGTTTGACACATTAATGCTAAGATAAGTTGAAAAGTTGCATAACTACATATTTCTGACTTAAAAAATAAGGTCCATATAGTAAATAGACAATAAAGAAAATTTGTTCGCAAAGGAATATAGATCACATTTACAAATTTCTTATGTAAAATATATGAAACTAAAGTAAAATCTTCTATTTGAGCATAAAATTATATGACGGTTGAATAAAGTTTACATGAAATTGTTTGCGAAACAACTTTTTTCATCAGATTTGACACATAAATGCTATAATATTTTGAAAACTTGAATAACTTCATATCCTTAACTTTTAAAATAAGGTTCATATTTAACCATTTTTAAGAGATTATAAGGAAAATTTTTTCCATTATAGAATTGTTAAGACCAAACATTTCTTATGCAAGCTACAAATGTATAAGAAATTAAAAATCTGATGTTTGAGCCTAATATTATATGATGGTTTTATAACAATCACAAAAAAAATGTTTTCAAAATAACTTTATGACAAGATTTTAAATGAGTTATTTTAAAATAAAATATATTTGACCAGGAACATTTTATTTAATGTTCCTGATTTGACATAAAAATCGTATGAATTTTCGCATTTTAAAACAGAAATGTGTTATGTCTTTACATTAAAGTTGGACTTTAATATTTATTTAAGCACGATTCGGCTGTGCTTTTTAATATTCTATGTTTAATTATTGATATAAAAAACGTCTAATGTCCCGCTTTTACATTTATTTATATAAATTTCTATTTTATTCAAAGATTTTATGCATTCGATCAAGGAGTCACGTGATACAATAAGCGAAACGAACTTAAAAATTCCGTAAATTAGATTGAATTGACGCGTGACGGATTGGTAAATTGCATCATGGGATGCATTTGACGGATAGGATCGGACGGATTGGTGACTGATCGATGACGGATTGGTGACTGATTGATGACGGATCGGTGAATGATTGAGACCGGATCGATGACTGATTGGTGACTGATTGATGACGCGTGACGGATCGCAAAAACTGTTGCATTGATCGGTTCAAGTACTGTATACTATTTATAGTTTTATTGTAGCACATCATATTTCAAGCGTGCTCGAAAAATCTAGGACGTCATTTTTTGTCGTCGCGGCCCGAAAAAAACAAGTTGAAAAAAGAAGATATCGTGTAATGCCGAGCGGTCTTGCGTGCTACGCGCTTCGGCGATGGTGCACTTTCTAGCACTATATCTCAGCTATTAGGGGATATACAGTTGAACGGTATACTATTCATAGTTTTATTGTAGCACATCATATTTCAAGCGTGCTCGAAAAATCTAGGACGTCATTTTTTGTCGTCGCGGCCCGAAAATAACAAGTTGAAAAAAGAAGATATCGTGTAATGCCGAGCGGTCTTGCGTGCTACGCGCTTCGGCGATGGTGCACTTTCTAGCACTATATCTCAGCTATTAGGGGATATACAGTTGAACGGTATACTATTTATAGTTTTATTGTAGCACATCATATTTCAAGCGTGCTCGAAAAATCTAGGACGTCATTTTTTGTCGTCGCGGCCCGAAAAAAACAAGTTGAAAAAAGAAGATATCGTGTAATGCCGAGCGGTCTTGCGTGCTACGCCCTTCGGCGATGGTGCACTTTCTAGCACTATATCTCAGCTATTAGGGGATATACAGTTGAACGGTATACTATTTATAGTTTTATTGTAGCACATCATATTTCAAGCGTGCTCGAAAAATCTAGGACGTCATTTTTTGTCGTCGCGGCCCGAAAAAAACAAGTTGAAAAAAGAAGATATCGTGTAATGCCGAGCGGTCTTGCGTGCTACGCGCTTCGGCGATGGTGCACTTTCTAGCACTATATCTCAGCTATTAGGGGATATACAGTTGAACGGTATACTATTTATAGTTTTATTGTAGCACATCATATTTCAAGCGTGCTCGAAAAATCTAGGACGTCATTTTTTGTCGTCGCGGCCCGAAAAAAACAAGTTGAAAAAAGAAGATATCGTGTAATGCCGAGCGGTCTTGCGTGCTACGCGCTTCGGCGATGGTGCACTTTCTAGCACTATATCTCAGCTATTAGGGGATATACAGTTGAACGGTATACTATTTATAGTTTTATTGTAGCACATCATATTTCAAGCGTGCTCGAAAAATCTAGGACGTCATTTTTTGTCGTCGCGGCCCGAAAAAAACAAGTTGAAAAAAGAAGATATCGTGTAATGCCGAGCGGTCTTGCGTGCTACGCGCTTCGGCGATGGTGCACTTTCTAGCACTATATCTCAGCTATTAGGGGATATACAGTTGAACGGTATACTATTTATAGTTTTATTGTAGCACATCATATTTCAAGCGTGCTCGAAAAATCTAGGACGTCATTTTTTGTCGTCGCGGCCCGAAAAAAACAAGTTGAAAAAAGAAGATATCGTGTAATGCCGAGCGGTCTTGCGTGCTACGCGCTTCGGCGATGGTGCACTTTCTAGCACTATATCTCAGCTATTAGGGGATATACAGTTGAACGGTATACTATTTATAGTTTTATTGTAGCACATCATATTTCAAGCGTGCTCGAAAAATCTAGGACGTCATTTTTTGTCTTCGCGGCCCTAAAAAAACAAGTTGAAAAAAGAAGATATCGTGTAATGCCGAGCGGTCTTGCGTGCTACGCGCTTCGGCGATGGTGCACTTTCTAGCACTATATCTCAGCTATTAGGGGATATACAGTTGAACGGTATACTATTTATAGTTTTATTGTAGCACATCATATTTCAAGCGTGCTCGAAAAATCTAGGACGTCATTTTTTGTCGTCGCGGCCCGAAAAAAACAAGTTGAAAAAAGAAGATATCGTGTAATGCCGAGCGGTCTTGCGTGCTACGCGCTTCGGCGATGGTGCACTTTCTAGCACTATATCTCAGCTATTAGGGGATATACAGTTGAACGGTATACTATTTATAGTTTTATTGTAGCACATCATATTTCAAGCGTGCTCGAAAAATCTAGGACGTCATTTTTTGTCGTTGCGGCCCGAAAAAAACAAGTTGAAAAAAGAAGATATCGTGTAATGCCGAGCGGTCTTGCGTGCTACGCGCTTCGGCGATGGTGCACTTTCTAGCACTATATCTCAGCTATTAGGGGATATACAGTTGAACGGTATACTATTTATAGTTTTATTGTAGCACATCATATTTCAAGCGTGCTCGAAAAATCTAGGACGTCATTTTTTGTCGTCGCGGCCCGAAAAAAACAAGTTGAAAAAAGAAGATATCGTGTAATGCCGAGCGGTCTTGCGTGCTACGCGCTTCGGCGATGGTGCACTTTCTAGCACTATATCTCAGCTATTAGGGGATATACAGTTGAACGGTATACTATTTATAGTTTTATTGTAGCACATCATATTTCAAGCGTGCTCGAAAAATCTAGGACGTCATTTTTTGTCGTCGCGGCCCGAAAAAAACAAGTTGAAAAAAGAAGATATCGTGTAATGCCGAGCGGTCTTGCGTGCTACGCGCTTCGGCGATGGTGCACTTTCTAGCACTATATCTCAGCTATTAGGGGATATACAGTTGAACGGTATACTATTTATAGTTTTATTGTAGCACATCATATTTCAAGCGTGCTCGAAAAATCTAGGACGTCATTTTTTGTCGTCGCGGCCCGAAAAAAACAAGTTGAAAAAAGAAGATATCGTGTAATGCCGAGCGGTCTTGCGTGCTACGCGCTTCGGCGATGGTGCACTTTCTAGCACTATATCTCAGCTATTAGGGGATATACAGTTGAACGGTATACTATTTATAGTTTTATTGTAGCACATCATATTTCAAGCGTGCTCGAAAAATCTAGGACGTCATTTTTTGTCGTCGCGGCCCGAAAAAAACAAGTTGAAAAAAGAAGATATCGTGTAATGCCGAGCGGTCTTGCGTGCTACGCGCTTCGGCGATGGTGCACTTTCTAGCACTATATCTCAGCTATTAGTGGATATACAGTTGAACGGTATACTATTTATAGTTTTATTGTAGCACATCATATTTCAAGCGTGCTCGAAAAATCTAGGACGTCATTTTTTGTCGTCGCGGCCCGAAAAAAACAAGTTGAAAAAAGAAGATATCGTGTAATGCCGAGCGGTCTTGCGTGCTACGCGCTTCGGCGATGGTGCACTTTCTAGCACTATATCTCAGCTATTAGGGGATATACAGTTGAACGGTATACTATTTATAGTTTTATTGTAGCACATCATATTTCAAGCGTGCTCGAAAAATCTAGGACGTCATTTTTTGTCGTCGCGGCCCGAAAAAAACAAGTTGAAAAAAGAAGATATCGTGTAATGCCGAGCGGTCTTGCGTGCTACGCGCTTCGGCGATGGTGCACTTTCTAGCACTATATCTCAGCTATTAGGGGATATACAGTTGAACGGTATACTATTTATAGTTTTATTGTAGCACATCATATTTCAAGCGTGCTCGAAAAATCTAGGACGTCATTTTTTGTCGTCGCGGCCCGAAAAAAACAAGTTGAAAAAAGAAGATATCGTGTAATGCCGAGCGGTCTTGCGTGCTACGCGCTTCGGCGATGGTGCACTTTCTAGCACTATATCTCAGCTATTAGGGGATATACAGTTGAACGGTATACTATTTATAGTTTTATTGTAGCACATCATATTTCAAGCGTGCTCGAAATATCTAGGACGTCATTTTTTGTCGTCGCGGCCCGAAAAAAACAAGTTGAAAAAAGAAGATATCGTGTAATGCCGAGCGGTCTTGCGTGCTACGCGCTTCGGCGATGGTGCACTTTCTAGCACTATATCTCAGCTATTAGGGGATATACAGTTGAACGGTATACTATTTATAGTTTTATTGTAGCACATCATATTTCAAGCGTGCTCGAAAAATCTAGGACGTCATTTTTTGTCGTCGCGGCCCGAAAAAAACAAGTTGAAAAAAGAAGATATCGTGTAATGCCGAGCGGTCTTGCGTGCTACGCGCTTCGGCGATGGTGCACTTTCTAGCACTATATCTCAGCTATTAGGGGATATACAGTTGAACGGTATACTATTTATAGTTTTATTGTAGCACATCATATTTCAAGCGTGCTCGAAAAATCTAGGACGTCATTTTTTGTCGTCGCGGCCCGAAAAAAACAAGTTGAAAAAAGAAGATATCGTGTAATGCCGAGCGGTCTTGCGTGCTACGCGCTTCGGCGATGGTGCACTTTCTAGCACTATATCTCAGCTATTAGGGGATATACAGTTGAACGGTATACTATTTATAGTTTTATTGTAGCACATCATATTTCAAGCGTGCTCGAAAAATCTAGGACGTCATTTTTTGTCGTCGCGGCCCGAAAAAAACAAGTTGAAAAAAGAAGATATCGTGTAATGCCGAGCGGTCTTGCGTGCTACGCGCTTCGGCGATGGTGCACTTTCTAGCACTATATCTCAGCTATTAGGGGATATACAGTTGAACGGTATACTATTTATAGTTTTATTGTAGCACATCATATTTCAAGCGTGCTCGAAAAATCTAGGACGTCATTTTTTGTCGTCGCGGCCCGAAAAAAACAAGTTGAAAAAAGAAGATATCGTGTAATGCCGAGCGGTCTTGCGTGCTACGCGCTTCGGCGATGGTGCACTTTCTAGCACTATATCTCAGCTATTAGGGGATATACAGTTGAACGGTATACTATTTATAGTTTTATTGTAGCACATCATATTTCAAGCGTGCTCGAAAAATCTAGGACGTCATTTTTTGTCGTCGCGGCCCGAAAAAAAACAAGTTGAAAAAAGAAGATATCGTGTAATGCCGAGCGGTTTTGCGTGCTACGCGCTTCGGCGATGGTGCACTTTCTAGCACTATATCTCAGCTATTAGGGAAGCAGAGGTACCAATGGGGTATCCGAATGTCAAAAGTCCGAAAGGGCAGAGACTAAACCAGTAAACACAAACAAGAACGGGACAAAAACAGACAACACGTAAAACATGGAAACACAAAACAACTGAATATCAATCAACAACGCGAACTCCAGTCGAAACAAGAGTGAACTCAGGTGCTCCGGAAGAGTAAGCAGTTCCTGTTTGCTATAGCACACCCGTCGCGTTGCCAATAGTCCATTCAGCGTGTCAAATCCAGTAAAGGAAGACAAAACAACACCCTATGACAAACCAACATCTGCACTCATCTGAGAGATCGAAATCCCATATTTGTCTATAAGTGCATGATGTCTTCCGTAAAATTTCTTGAGTGAAGACAGCAACCGAGGAGCAACATAACCCTGTGTGAGTAATTTTTGCGTCAGACGTTAGGGGATATACAGTTGAACGGTATACTATTTATAGTTTTATTGTAGCACATCATATTTCAAGCGTGCTCGAAAAATCTAGGACGTCATTTTTTGTCGTCGCGGCCCGAAAAAAAAAAGTTGAAAAAAGAAGATATCGTGTAATGCCGAGCGGTCTTGCGTGCTACGCGCTTCGGCGATGGTGCACTTTCTAGCACTATATCTCAGCTATTAGGGGATATACAGTTGAACGGTATACTATTTATAGTTTTATTGTAGCACATCATATTTCAAGCGTGCTCGAAAAATCTAGGACGTCATTTTTTGTCGTCGCGGCCCGAAAAAAACAAGTTGAAAAAAGAAGATATCGTGTAATGCCGAGCGGTCTTGCGTGCTACGCGCTTCGGCGATGATGCACTTTCTAGCACTATATCCCAGCTATTAGGGGATATACAGTTGAACGGTATACTATTTATAGTTTTATTGTAGCACATCATATTTCAAGCGTGCTCGAAAAATCAAGGACGTCATTTTTTGTCGTCGCGGCCCGAAAAAAACAAGTTGAAAAAAGAAGATATCGTGTAATGCCGAGCGGTCTTGCGTGCTACGCGCTTCGGCGATGGTGCACTTTCTAGCACTATATCTCAGCTATTAGGGGATATACAGTTGAACGGTATACTATTTATAGTTTTATTGTAGCACATCATATTTCAAGCGTGCTCGAAAAATCTAGGACGTCATTTTTTGTCGTCGCGGCCCGAAAAAAACAAGTTGAAAAAAGAAGATATCGTGTAATCCCGAGCGGTCTTGCGTGCTACGCGCTTCGGCGATGGTGCACTTTCTAGCACTATATCTCAGCTATTAGGGGATATACAGTTGAACGGTATACTATTTATAGTTTTATTGTAGCACATCATATTTCAAGCGTGCTCGAAAAATCTAGGACGTCATTTTTTGTCGTCGCGGCCCGAAAAAAACAAGTTGAAAAAAGAAGATATCGTGTAATGCCGAGCGGTCTTGCGTGCTACGCGCTTCGGCGATGGTGCACTTTCTAACACTATATCTCAGCTATTAGGGGATATACAGTTGAACAGTATACTATTTATAGTTTTATTGTAGCACATCATATTTCAAGCGTGCTCGAAAAATCTAGGACGTCATTTTTTGTCGTCGCGGCCCGAAAAAAACAAGTTGAAAAAAGAAGATATCGTGTAATGCCGAGCGGTCTTGCGTGCTACGCGCTTCGGCGATGGTGCACTTTCTAGCACTATATCTCAGCTATTAGGGGATATACAGTTGAACGGTATACTATTTATAGTTTTATTGTAGCACATCATATTTCAAGCGTGCTCGAAAAATCTAGGACGTCATTTTTTGTCGTCGCGGCCCGAAAAAAACAAGTTGAAAAAAGAAGATATCGTGTAATGCCGAGCGGTCTTGCGTGCTACGCGCTTCGGCGATGGTGCACTTTCTAGCACTATATCTCAGCTATTAGGGGATATACAGTTGAACGGTATACTATTTATAGTTTTATTGTAGCACATCATATTTCAAGCGTGCTCGAAAAATCTAGGACGTCATTTTTTGTCGTCGCGGCCCGAAAAAAACAAGTTGAAAAAAGAAGATATCGTGTAATGCCGAGCGGTCTTGCGTGCTACGCGCTTCGGCGATGGTGCACTTTCTAGCACTATATCTCAGCTATTAGGGGATATACAGTTGAACGGTATACTATTTATAGTTTTATTGTAGCACATCATATTTCAAGCGTGCTCGAAAAATCTAGGACGTCATTTTTTGTCGTCGCGGCCCGAAAAAAACAAGTTGAAAAAAGAAGATATCGTGTAATGCCGAGCGGTCTTGCGTGCTACGCGCTTCGGCGATGGTGCACTTTCTAGCACTATATCTCAGCTATTAGGGGATATACAGTTGAACGGTATACTATTTATAGTTTTATTGTAGCACATCATATTTCAAGCGTGCTCGAAAAATCTAGGACGTCATTTTTTGTCGTCGCGGCCCGAAAAAAACAAGTTGAAAAAAGAAGATATCGTGTAATGCCGAGCGGTCTTGCGTGCTACGCGCTTCGGCGATGGTGCACTTTTTAGCACTATATCTCAGCTATTAGGGGATATACAGTTGAACGGTATACTATTTATAGTTTTATTGTAGCACATCATATTTCAAGCGTGCTCGAAAAATCTAGGACGTCATTTTTTGTCGTCGCGGCCCGAAAAAAACAAGTTGAAAAAAGAAGATATCGTGTAATGCCGAGCGGTCTTGCGTGCTACGCGCTTCGGCGATGGTGCACTTTCTAGCACTATAACTCAGCTATTAGGGGATATACAGTTGAACGGTATACTATTTATAGTTTTATTGTAGCACATCATATTTCAAGCGTGCTCGAAAAATCTAGGACGTCATTTTTTGTCGTCGCGGCCCGAAAAAAAACAAGTTGAAAAAAGAAGATATCGTGTAATGCCGAGCGGTCTTGCGTGCTACGCGCTTTGGCGATGGTGCACTTTCTAGCACTATATCTCAGCTATTAGGGGATATACAGTTGAACGGTATACTATTTATAGTTTTATTGTAGCACATCATATTTCAAGCGTGCTCGAAAAATCTAGGACGTCATTTTTTGTCGTCGCGGCCCGAAAAAAACAAGTTGAAAAAAGAAGATATCGTGTAATGCCGAGCGGTCTTGCGTGCTACGCGCTTCGGCGATGGTGCACTTTCTAGCACTATATCTCAGCTATTAGGGGATATACAGTTGAACGGTATACTATTTATAGTTTTCTTGTAGCACATCATATTTCAAGCGTGCTCGAAAAATCTAGGACGTCATTTTTTGTCGTCGCGGCCCGAAAAAAACAAGTTGAAAAAAGAAGATATCGTGTAATGCCGAGCGGTCTTGCGTGCTACGCGCTTCGGCGATGGTGCACTTTCTAGCACTATATCTCAGCTATTAGGGGATATACAGTTGAACGGTATACTATTTATAGTTTTATTGTAGCACATCATATTTCAAGCGTGCTCGAAAAATCTAGGACGTCATTTTTTGTCGTCGCGGCCCGAAAAAACAAGTTGAAAAAAGAAGATATCGTGTAATGCCGAGCGGTCTTGCGTGCTACGCGCTTCGGCGATGGTGCACTTTCTAGCACTATAACTCAGCTATTAGGGGATATACAGTTGAACGGTATACTATTTATAGTTTTATTGTAGCACATCATATTTCAAGCGTGCTCGAAAAATCTAGGACGTCATTTTTTGTCGTCGCGGCCCGAAAAAAACAAGTTGAAAAAAGAAGATATCGTGTAATGCCGAGCGGTCTTGCGTGCTACGCGCTTCGGGGATGGTGCACTTTCTAGCACTATATCTCAGCTATTAGGGGCCGGATATACAGTTGAACGGTATACTATTTATAGTTTTATTGTAGCACATCATATTTCAAGCGTGCTCGAAAAATCTAGGACGTCATTTTTTGTCGTCGCGGCCCGAAAAAAACAAGTTGAAAAAAGAAGATATCGTGTAATGCCGAGCGGTCTTGCGTGCTACGCGCTTCGGCGATGGTGCACTTTCTAGCACTATATCTCAGCTATTAGGGGATATACAGTTGAACGGTATACTATTTATAGTTTTATTGTAGCACATCATATTTCAAGCGTGCTCGAAAAATCTAGGACGTCATTTTTTGTCGTCGCGGCCCGAAAAAAACAAGTTGAAAAAAGAAGATATCGTGTAATGCCGAGCGGTCTTGCGTGCTACGCGCTTCGGCGATGGTGCACTTTCTAGCACTATATCTCAGCTATTAGGGGATATACAGTTGAACGGTATACTATTTATAGTTTTATTGTAGCACATCATATTTCAAGCGTGCTCGAAAAATCTAGGACGTCATTTTTTGTCGTCGCGGCCCGAAAAAAACAAGTTGAAAAAAGAAGATATCGTGTAATGCCGAGCGGTCTTGCGTGCTACGCGCTTCGACGATGGTGCACTTTCTAGCACTATATCTCAGCTATTAGGGGATATACAGTTGAACGGTATACTATTTATAGTTTTATTGTAGCACATCATATTTCAAGCGTGCTCCAAAAATCTAGGACGTCATTTTTTGTCGTCGCGGCCCGAAAAAAACAAGTTGAAAAAAGAAGATATCGTGTAATGCCGAGCGGTCTTGCGTGCTACGCGCTTCGGCGATGGTGCACTTTCTAGCACTATATCTCAGCTATTAGGGGATATACAGTTGAACGGTATACTATTTATAGTTTTATTGTAGCACATCATATTTCAAGCGTGCTCGAAAAATCTAGGACGTCATTTTTTGTCGTCGCGGCCCGAAAAAAACAAGTTGAAAAAAGAAGATATCGTGTAATGCCGAGCGGTCTTGCGTGCTACGCGCTTCGGCGATGGTGCACTTTCTAGCACTATATCTCAGCTATTAGGGGATATACAGTTGAACGGTATACTATTTATAGTTTTATTGTAGCACATCATATTTCAAGCGTGCTCGAAAAATCTAGGACGTCATTTTTTGTCGTCGCGGCCCGAAAAAAACAAGTTGAAAAAAGAAGATATCGTGTAATGCCGAGCGGTCTTGCGTGCTACGCGCTTCGGCGATGGTGCACTTTCTAGCACTATATCTCAGCTATTAGGGGATATACAGTTGAACGGTATACTATTTATAGTTTTATTGTAGCACATCATATTTCAAGCGTGCTCGAAAAATCTAGGACGTCATTTTTTGTCGTCGCGGCCCGAAAAAAACAAGTTGAAAAAAGAAGATATCGTGTAATGCCGAGCGGTCTTGCGTGCTACGCGCTTCGGCGATGGTGCACTTTCTAGCACTATATCTCAGCTATTAGTGGCCGGATATACAGTTGAACGGTATACTATTTATAGTTTTATTGTAGCACATCATATTTCAAGCGTGCTCGAAAAATCTAGGACGTCATTTTTTGTCGTCGCGGCCCGAAAAAAACAAGTTGAAAAAAGAAGATATCGTGTAATGCCGAGCGGTCTTGCGTGCTACGCGCTTCGGCGATGGTGCACTTTCTAGCACTATATCTCAGCTATTAGGGGATATACAGTTGAACGGTATACTATTTATAGTTTTATTGTAGCACATCATATTTCAAGCGTGCTCGAAAAATCTAGGACGTCATTTTTTGTCGTCGCGGCCCGAAAAAAACAAGTTGAAAAAAGAAGATATCGTGTAATGCCGAGCGGTCTTGCGTGCTACGCGCTTCGGCGATGGTGCACTTTCTAGCACTATATCTCAGCTATTAGGGGCGGATATACAGTTGAACGGTATACTATTTATAGTTTTATTGTAGCACATCATATTTCAAGCGTGCTCGAAAAATCTAGGACGTCATTTTTTGTCGTCGCGGCCCGAAAAAAACAAGTTGAAAAAAGAAGATATCGTGTAATGCCGAGCGGTCTTGCGTGCTACGCGCTTCGGCGATGGTGCACTTTCTAGCACTATATCTCAGCTATTAGGGGATATACAGTTGAACGGTATACTATTTATAGTTTTATTGTAGCACATCATATTTCAAGCGTGCTCGAAAAATCTAGGACGTCATTTTTTGTCGTCGCGGCCCGAAAAAAACAAGTTGAAAAAAGAAGATATCGTGTAATGCCGAGCGGTCTTGCGTGCTACGCGCTTCGGCGATGGTGCACTTTCTAGCACTATATCTCAGCTATTAGGGGATATACAGTTGAACGGTATACTATTTATAGTTTTATTGTAGCACATCATATTTCAAGCGTGCTCGAAAAATCTAGGACGTCATTTTTTGTCGTCGCGGCCCGAAAAAAACAAGTTGAAAAAAGAAGATATCGTGTAATGCCGAGCGGTCTTGCGTGCTACGCGCTTCGGCGATGGTGCACTTTCTAGCACTATATCTCAGCTATTAGGGGATATACAGTTGAACGGTATACTATTTATAGTTTTATTGTAGCACATCATATTTCAAGCGTGCTCGAAAAATCTAGGACGTCATTTTTTGTCGTCGCGGCCCGAAAAAAACAAGTTGAAAAAAGAAGATATCGTGTAATGCCGAGCGGTCTTGCGTGCTACGCGCTTCGGCGATGGTGCACTTTCTAGCACTATATCTCAGCTATTAGGGGATATACAGTTGAACGGTATACTATTTATAGTTTTATTGTAGCACATCATATTTCAAGCGTGCTCGAAAAATCTAGGACGTCATTTTTTGTCGTCGCGGCCCGAAAAAAACAAGTTGAAAAAAGAAGATATCGTGTAATGCCGAGCGGTCTTGCGTGCTACGCGCTTCGGCGATGGTGCACTTTCTAGCACTATATCTCAGCTATTAGGGGATATACAGTTGAACGGTATACTATTTATAGTTTTATTGTAGCACATCATATTTCAAGCGTGCTCGAAAAATCTAGGACGTCATTTTTTGTCGTCGCGGCCCGAAAAAAACAAGTTGAAAAAAGAAGATATCGTGTAATGCCGAGCGGTCTTGCGTGCTACGCGCTTCGGCGATGGTGCACTTTCTAGCACTATATCTCAGCTATTAGGGGATATACAGTTGAACGGTATACTATTTATAGTTTTATTGTAGCACATCATATTTCAAGCGTGCTCGAAAAATCTAGGACGTCATTTTTTGTCGTCGCGGCCCGAAAAAAACAAGTTGAAAAAAGAAGATATCGTGTAATGCCGAGCGGTCTTGCGTGCTACGCGCTTCGGCGATGGTGCACTTTCTAGCACTATATCTCAGCTATTAGGGGATATACAGTTGAACGGTATACTATTTATAGTTTTATTGTAGCACATCATATTTCAAGCGTGCTCGAAAAATCTAGGACGTCATTTTTTGTCGTCGCGGCCCGAAAAAAACAAGTTGAAAAAAGAAGATATCGTGTAATGCCGAGCGGTCTTGCGTGCTACGCGCTTCGGCGATGGTGCACTTTCTAGCACTATATCTCAGCTATTAGGGGATATACAGTTGAACGGTATACTATTTATAGTTTTATTGTAGCACATCATATTTCAAGCGTGCTCGAAAAATCTAGGACGTCATTTTTTGTCGTCGCGGCCCGAAAAAAACAAGTTGAAAAAAGAAGATATCGTGTAATGCCGAGCGGTCTTGCGTGCTACGCGCTTCGGCGATGGTGCACTTTCTAGCACTATATCTCAGCTATTAGGGGATATACAGTTGAACGGTATACTATTTATAGTTTTATTGTAGCACATCATATTTCAAGCGTGCTCGAAAAATCTAGGACGTCATTTTTTGTCGTCGCGGCCCGGAAAAAAACAAGTTGAAAAAAGAAGATATCGTGTAATGCCGAGCGGTCTTGCGTGCTACGCGCTTCGGCGATGGTGCACTTTCTAGCACTATATCTCAGCTATTAGGGGATATACAGTTGAACGGTATACTATTTATAGTTTTATTGTAGCACATCATATTTCAAGCGTGCTCGAAAAATCTAGGACGTCATTTTTTGTCGTCGCGGCCCGAAAAAAACAAGTTGAAAAAAGAAGATATCGTGTAATGCCGAGCGGTCTTGCGTGCTACGCGCTTCGGCGATGGTGCACTTTCTAGCACTATATCTCAGCTATTAGGGGATATACAGTTGAACGGTATACTATTAATAGTTTTATTGTAGCACATCATATTTCAAGCGTGCTCGAAAAATCTAGGACGTCATTTTTTGTCGTCGCGGCCCGAAAAAAACAAGTTGAAAAAAGAAGATATCGTGTAATGCCGAGCGGTCTTGCGTGCTACGCGCTTCGGCGATGGTGCACTTTCTAGCACTATATCTCAGCTATTAGGGGATATACAGTTGAACGGTATACTATTTATAGTTTTATTGTAGCACATCATATTTCAAGCGTGCTCGAAAAATCTAGGACGTCATTTTTTGTCGTCGCGGCCCGAAAAAAACAAGTTGAAAAAAGAAGATATCGTGTAATGCCGAGCGGTCTTGCGTGCTACTCGCTTCGGCGATGGTGCACTTTCTAGCACTATATCTCAGCTATTAGGGGATATACAGTTGAACGGTATACTATTTATAGTTTTATTGTAGCACATCATATTTCAAGCGTGCTCGAAAAATCTAGGACGTCATTTTTTGTCGTCGCGGCCGGAAAAAAACAAGTTGAAAAAAGAAGATATCGTGTAATGCCGAGCGGTCTTGCGTGCTACGCGCTTCGGCGATGGTGCACTTTCTAGCACTATATCTCAGCTATTAGGGGATATACAGTTGAACGGTATACTATTTATAGTTTTATTGTAGCACATCATATTTCAAGCGTGCTCGAAAAATCTAGGACGTCATTTTTTGTCGTCGCGGCCCGAAAAAAACAAGTTGAAAAAAAGAAGATATCGTGTAATGCCGAGCGGTCTTGCGTGCTACGCGCTTCGGCGATGGTGCACTTTCTAGCACTATATCTCAGCTATTAGGGGATATACAGTTGAACGGTATACTATTTATAGTTTTATTGTAGCACATCATATTTCAAGCGTGCTCGAAAAATCTAGGACGTCATTTTTTGTCGTCGCGGCCCGAAAAAAACAAGTTGAAAAAAGAAGATATCGTGTAATGCCGAGCGGTCTTGCGTGCTACGCGCTTCGGCGATGGTGCACTTTCTAGCACTATATCTCAGCTATTAGGGGATATACAGTTGAACGGTATACTATTTATAGTTTTATTGTAGCACATCATATTTCAAGCGTGCTCGAAAAATCTAGGACGTCATTTTTTATCGTCGCGGCCCGAAAAAAACAAGTTGAAAAAAGAAGATATCGTGTAATGCCGAGCGGTCTTGCGTGCTACGCGCTTCGGCGATGGTGCACTTTCTAGCACTATATCTCAGCTATTAGGGGATATACAGTTGAACGGTATACTATTTATAGTTTTATTGTAGCACATCATATTTCAAGCGTGCTCGAAAAATCTAGGACGTCATTTTTTGTCGTCGCGGCCCGAAAAAAACAAGTTGAAAAAAGAAGATATCGTGTAATGCCGAGCGGTCTTGCGTGCTACGCGCTTCGGCGATGGTGCACTTCCTAGCACTATATCTCAGCTATTAGGGGATATACAGTTGAACGGTATACTATTTATAGTTTTATTGTAGCACATCATATTTCAAGCGTGCTCGAAAAATCTAGGACGTCATTTTTTGTCGTCGCGGCCCGAAAAAAACAAGTTGAAAAAAGAAGATATCGTGTAATGCCGAGCGGTCTTGCGTGCTACGCGCTTCGGCGATGGTGCACTTTCTAGCACTATATCTCAGCTATTAGGGGATATACAGTTGAACGGTATACTATTTATAGTTTTATTGTAGCACATCATATTTCAAGCGTGCTCGAAAAATCTAGGACGCCATTTTTTGTCGTCGCGGCTCGAAAAAAACAAGTTGAATAAGAAGATATCGTGTAATGCCGAGCGGTCTTGCGTGCTACGCGCTTCGGCGATGGTGCACTTTCTAGCACTATACTATATCTCAGCTATTAGGGGATATACAGTTGAACGGTATACTATTTATAGTTTTATTGTAGCACATCATATTTCAAGCGTGCTCGAAAAATCTAGGACGTCATTTTTTGTCGTCGCGGCCCGAAAAAAACAAGTTGAAAAAAAGAAGATATCGTGTAATGCCGAGCGGTCTTGCGTGCTACGCGCTTCGGCGATGGTGCACTTTCTAGCACTATTTCTCAGCTATTAGGGGATATACAGTTGAACGGTATACTATTTATAGTTTTATTGTAGCACATCATATTTCAAGCGTGCTCGAAAAATCTAGGACGTCATTTTTTGTCGTCGCGGCCCGAAAAAAACAAGTTGAAAAAAGAAGATATCGTGTAATGCCGAGCGGTCTTGCGTGCTACGCGCTTCGGCGATGGTGCACTTTCTAGCACTATATCTCAGCTATTAGGGGATATACAGTTGAACGGTATACTATTTATAGTTTTATTGTAGCACATCATATTTCAAGCGTGCTCGAAAAATCTAGGACGCCATTTTTTGTCGTCGCGGCTCGAAAAAAACAAGTTGAAAAAAGAAGATATCGTGTAATGCCGAGCGGTCTTGCGTGCTACGCGCTTCAGCGATGGTGCACTTTCTAGCACTATATCTCAGCTATTAGGGGATATACAGTTGAACGGTATACTATTTATAGTTTTATTGTAGCACATCATATTTCAAGCGTGCTCGAAAAATCTAGGACGTCATTTTTTGTCGTCGCGGCCCGAAAAAAACAAGTTGAAAAAAAGAAGATATCGTGTAATGCCGATCGGTCTTGCGTGCTACGCGCTTCGGCGATGGTGCACTTTCTAGCACTATTTCTCAGCTATTAGGGGATATACAGTTGAACGGTATACTATTTATAGTTTTATTGTAGCACATCATATTTCAAGCGTGCTCGAAAAATCTAGGACGTCATTTTTTGTCGTCGCGGCCCGAAAAAAACAAGTTGAAAAAAGAAGATATCGTGTAATGCCGAGCGGTCTTGCGTGCTACGCGCTTCGGCGATGGTGCACTTTCTAGCACTATATCTCAGCTATTAGGGGATATACAGTTGAACGGTATACTATTTATAGTTTTATTGTAGCACATCATATTTCAAGCGTGCTCGAAAAATCTAGGACGTCATTTTTTGTCGTCGCGGCCCGAAAAAAACAAGTTGAAAAAAGAAGATATCGTGTAATGCCGAGCGGTCTTGCGTGCTACGCGCTTCGGCGATGGTGCACTTTCTAGCACTATATCTCAGCTATTAGGGGATATACAGTTGAACGGTATACTATTTATAGTTTTATTGTAGCACATCATATTTCAAGCGTGCTCGAAAAATCTAGGACGTCATTTTTTGTCGTCGCGGCCCGAAAAAAACAAGTTGAAAAAAGAAGATATCGTGTAATGCCGAGCGGTCTTGCGTGCTACGCGCTTCGGCGATGGTGCACTTTCTAGCACTATATCTCAGCTATTAGGGGATATACAGTTGAACGGTATACTATTTATAGTTTTATTGTAGCACATCATATTTCAAGCGTGCTCGAAAAATCTAGGACGCCATTTTTTGTCGTCGCGGCTCGAAAAAAACAAGTTGAAAAAAGAAGATATCGTGTAATGCCGAGCGGTCTTGCGTGCTACGCGCTTCGGCGATGGTGCACTTTCTAGCACTATATCTCAGCTATTAGGGGATATACAGTTGAACGGTATACTATTTATAGTTTTATTGTAGCACATCATATTTCAAGCGTGCTCGAAAAATCTAGGACGTCATTTTTTATCGTCGCGGCCCGAAAAAAACAAGTTGAAAAAAGAAGATATCGTGTAATGCCGAGCGGTCTTGCGTGCTACGCGCTTCGGCGATGGTGCACTTTCTAGCACTATATCTCAGCTATTAGGGGATATACAGTTGAACGGTATACTATTAATAGTTTTATTGTAGCACATCATATTTCAAGCGTGCTCGAAAAATCTAGGACGTCATTTTTTGTCGTCGCGGCCCGAAAAAAACAAGTTGAAAAAAGAAGATATCGTGTAATGCCGAGCGGTCTTGCGTGCTACGCGCTTCGGCGATGGTGCACTTTCTAGCACTATATCTCAGCTATTAGGGGATATACAGTTGAACGGTATACTATTTATAGTTTTATTGTAGCACATCATATTTCAAGCGTGCTCGAAAAATCTAGGACGTCATTTTTTGTCGTCGCGGCCCGAAAAAAACAAGTTGAAAAAAGAAGATATCGTGTAATGCCGAGCGGTCTTGCGTGCTACGCGCTTCGGCGATGGTGCACTTTCTAGCACTATATCTCAGCTATTAGGGGATATACAGTTGAACGGTATACTATTTATAGTTTTATTGTAGCACATCATATTTCAAGCGTGCTCGAAAAATCTAGGACGTCATTTTTTGTCGTCGCGGCCGGAAAAAAACAAGTTGAAAAAAGAAGATATCGTGTAATGCCGAGCGGTCTTGCGTGCTACGCGCTTCGGCGATGGTGCACTTTCTAGCACTATATCTCAGCTATTAGGGGATATACAGTTGAACGGTATACTATTTATAGTTTTATTGTAGCACATCATATTTCAAGCGTGCTCGAAAAATCTATGACGTCATTTTTTGTCGTCGCGGCCGGAAAAAAACAAGTTGAAAAAAGAAGATATCGTGTAATGCCGAGCGGTCTTGCGTGCTACGCGCTTCGGCGATGGTGCACTTTCTAGCACTATATCTCAGCTATTAGGGGATATACAGTTGAACGGTATACTATTTATAGTTTTATTGTAGCACATCATATTTCAAGCGTGCTCGAAAAATCTAGGACGTCATTTTTTGTCGTCGCGGCCCGAAAAAAACAAGTTGAAAAAAGAAGATATCGTGTAATGCCGAGCGGTCTTGCGTGCTACGCGCTTCGGCGATGGTGCACTTTCTAGCACTATATCTCAGCTATTAGGGGATATACAGTTGAACGGTATACTATTTATAGTTTTATTGTAGCACATCATATTTCAAGCGTGCTCGAAAAATCTAGGACGTCATTTTTTGTCGTCGCGGCCCGAAAAAAACAAGTTGAAAAAAAAAGATATCGTGTAATGCCGAGCGGTCTTGCGTGCTACGCGCTTCGGCGATGGTGCACTTTCTAGCACTATATCTCAGCTATTAGGGGATATACAGTTGAACGGTATACTATTTATAGTTTTATTGTAGCACATCATATTTCAAGCGTGCTCGAAAAATCTAGGACGCCATTTTTTGTCGTCGCGGCTCGAAAAAAACAAGTTGAAAAAAGAAGATATCGTGTAATGCCGAGCGGTCTTGCGTGCTACGCGCTTCGGCGATGGTGCACTTTCTAGCACTATATCTCAGCTATTAGGGGATATACAGTTGAACGGTATACTATTTATAGTTTTATTGTAGCACATCATATTTCAAGCGTGCTCGAAAAATCTAGGACGTCATTTTTTATCGTCGCGGCCCGAAAAAAACAAGTTGAAAAAAGAAGATATCGTGTAATGCCGAGCGGTCTTGCGTGCTACGCGCTTCGGCGATGGTGCACTTTCTAGCACTATATCTCAGCTATTAGGGGATATACAGTTGAACGGTATACTATTAATAGTTTTATTGTAGCACATCATATTTCAAGCGTGCTCGAAAAATCTAGGACGTCATTTTTTGTCGTCGCGGCCCGAAAAAAACAAGTTGAAAAAAGAAGATATCGTGTAATGCCGAGCGGTCTTGCGTGCTACGCGCTTCGGCGATGGTGCACTTTCTAGCACTATATCTCAGCTATTAGGGGATATACAGTTGAACGGTATACTATTTATAGTTTTATTGTAGCACATCATATTTCAAGCGTGCTCGAAAAATCTAGGACGTCATTTTTTGTCGTCGCGGCCCGAAAAAAACAAGTTGAAAAAAGAAGATATCGTGTAATGCCGAGCGGTCTTGCGTGCTACGCGCTTCGGCGATGGTGCACTTTCTAGCACTATATCTCAGCTATTAGGGGATATACAGTTGAACGGTATACTATTTATAGTTTTATTGTAGCACATCATATTTCAAGCGTGCTCGAAAAATCTAGGACGTCATTTTTTGTCGTCGCGGCCGGAAAAAAACAAGTTGAAAAAAGAAGATATCGTGTAATGCCGAGCGGTCTTGCGTGCTACGCGCTTCGGCGATGGTGCACTTTCTAGCACTATATCTCAGCTATTAGGGGATATACAGTTGAACGGTATACTATTTATAGTTTTATTGTAGCACATCATATTTCAAGCGTGCTCGAAAAATCTAGGACGTCATTTTTTGTCGTCGCGGCCGGAAAAAAACAAGTTGAAAAAAGAAGATATCGTGTAATGCCGAGCGGTCTTGCGTGCTACGCGCTTCGGCGATGGTGCACTTTCTAGCACTATATCTCAGCTATTAGGGGATATACAGTTGAACGGTATACTATTTATAGTTTTATTGTAGCACATCATATTTCAAGCGTGCTCGAAAAATCTAGGACGTCATTTTTTGTCGTCGCGGCCCGAAAAAAACAAGTTGAAAAAAGAAGATATCGTGTAATGCCGAGCGGTCTTGCGTGCTACGCGCTTCGGCGATGGTGCACTTTCTAGCACTATATCTCAGCTATTAGGGGATATACAGTTGAACGGTATACTATTTATAGTTTTATTGTAGCACATCATATTTCAAGCGTGCTCGAAAAATCTAGGACGTCATTTTTTGTCGTCGCGGCCCGAAAAAAACAAGTTGAAAAAAGATGATATCGTGTAATGCCGAGCGGTCTTGCGTGCTACGCGCTTCGGCGATGGTGCACTTTCTAGCACTATATCTCAGCTATTAGGGGATATACAGTTGAACGGTATACTATTTATAGTTTTATTGTAGCACATCATATTTCAAGCGTGCTCGAAAAATCTAGGACGTCATTTTTTATCGTCGCGGCCCGAAAAAAACAAGTTGAAAAAAGAAGATATCGTGTAATGCCGAGCGGTCTTGCGTGTTACGCGCTTCGGCGATGGTGCACTTTCTAGCACTATATCTCAGCTATTAGGGGATATACAGTTGAACGGTATACTATTTATAGTTTTATTGTAGCACATCATATTTCAAGCGTGCTCGAAAAATCTAGGACGTCATTTTTTGTCGTCGCGGCCCGAAAAAAACAAGTTGAAAAAAGAAGATATCGTGTAATGCCGAGCGGTCTTGCGTGCTACGCGCTTCGGCGATGGTGCACTTTCTAGCACTATATCTCAGCTATTAGGGGATATACAGTTGAACGGTATACTATTTATAGTTTTATTGTAGCACATCATATTTCAAGCGTGCTCGAAAAATCTAGGACGTCATTTTTTGTCGTCGCGGCCCGAAAAAAACAAGTTGAAAAAAGAAGATATCGTGTAATGCCGAGCGGTCTTGCGTGCTACGCGCTTCGGCGATGGTGCACTTTCTAGCACTATATCTCAGCTATTAGGGGATATACAGTTGAACGGTATACTATTTATAGTTTTATTGTAGCACATCATATTTCAAGCGTGCTCGAAAAATCTAGGACGCCATTTTTTGTCGTCGCGGCTCGAAAAAAACAAGTTGAAAAAAGAAGATATCGTGTAATGCCGAGCGGTCTTGCGTGCTACGCGCTTCGGCGATGGTGCACTTTCTAGCACTATATCTCAGCTATTAGGGGATATACAGTTGAACGGTATACTATTTATAGTTTTATTGTAGCACATCATATTTCAAGCGTGCTCGAAAAATCTAGGACGTCATTTTTTGTCGTCGCGGCCCGAAAAAAACAAGTTGAAAAAAGAAGATATCGTGTAATGCCGAGCGGTCTTGCGTGCTACGCGCTTCGGCGATGGTGCACTTTCTAGCACTATATCTCAGCTATTAGGGGATATACAGTTGAACGGTATACTATTTATAGTTTTATTGTAGCACATCATATTTCAAGCGTGCTCGAAAAATCTAGGACGTCATTTTTTGTCGTCGCGGCCGGAAAAAAACAAGTTGAAAAAAGAAGATATCGTGTAATGCCGAGCGGTCTTGCGTGCTACGCGCTTCGGCGATGGTGCACTTTCTAGCACTATATCTCAGCTATTAGGGGATATACAGTTGAACGGTATACTATTTATAGTTTTATTGTAGCACATCATATTTCAAGCGTGCTCGAAAAATCTAGGACGTCATTTTTTGTCGTCGCGGCCCGAAAAAAACAAGTTGAAAAAAGAAGATATCGTGTAATGCCGAGCGGTCTTGCGTGCTACGCACTTCGATCGGCGATGGTGCACTTTCTAGCACTATATCTCAGCTATTAGGGGATATACAGTTGAACGGTATACTATTTATAGTTTTATTGTAGCACATCATATTTCAAGCGTGCTCGAAAAATCTAGGACGTCATTTTTTGTCGTCGCGGCCCGAAAAAAACAAGTTGAAAAAAGAAGATATCGTGTAATGCCGAGCGGTCTTGCGTGCTACGCGCTTCGGCGATGGTGCACTTTCTAGCACTATTTCTCAGCTATTAGGGGATATACAGTTGAACGGTATACTATTTATAGTTTTATTGTAGCACATCATATTTCAAGCGTGCTCGAAAAATCTAGGACGTCATTTTTTGTCGTCGCGGCCCGAAAAAAACAAGTTGAAAAAAGAAGATATCGTGTAATGCCGAGCGGTCTTGCGTGCTACGCGCTTCGGCGATGGTGCACTTTCTAGCACTATATCTCAGCTATTAGGGGATATACAGTTGAACGGTATACTATTTATAGTTTTATTGTAGCACATCATATTTCAAGCGTGCTCGAAAAATCTAGGACGTCATTTTTTGTCGTCGCGGCCCGAAAAAAACAAGTTGAAAAAAGAAGATATCGTGTAATGCCGAGCGGTCTTGCGTGCTACGCGCTTCGGCGATGGTGCACTTTCTAGCACTATATCTCAGCTATTAGGGGATATACAGTTGAACGGTATACTATTTATAGTTTTATTGTAGCACATCATATTTCAAGCGTGCTCGAAAAATCTAGGACGTCATTTTTTGTCGTCGCGGCCCGAAAAAAACAAGTTGAAAAAAGAAGATATCGTGTAATGCCGAGCGGTCTTGCGTGCTACGCGCTTCGGCGATGGTGCACTTTCTAGCACTATATCTCAGCTATTAGGGGATATACAGTTGAACGGTATACTATTTATAGTTTTATTGTAGCACATCATATTTCAAGCGTGCTCGAAAAATCTAGGACGTCATTTTTTGTCGTCGCGGCCCGAAAAAAACAAGTTGAAAAAAGAAGATATCGTGTAATGCCGAGCGGTCTTGCGTGCTACGCGCTTCGGCGATGGTGCACTTTCTAGCACTATATCTCAGCTATTAGGGGATATACAGTTGAACGGTATACTATTTATAGTTTTATTGTAGCACATCATATTTCAAGCGTGCTCGAAAAATCTAGGACGTCATTTTTTGTCGTCGCGGCCCGAAAAAAACAAGTTGAAAAAAGAAGATATCGTGTAATGCCGAGCGGTCTTGCGTGCTACGCGCTTCGGCGATGGTGCACTTTCTAGCACTATATCTCAGCTATTAGGGGATATACAGTTGAACGGTATACTATTAATAGTTTTATTGTAGCACATCATATTTCAAGCGTGCTCGAAAAATCTAGGACGTCATTTTTTGTCGTCGCGGCCCGAAAAAAACAAGTTGAAAAAAGAAGATATCGTGTAATGCCGAGCGGTCTTGCGTGCTACGCGCTTCGGCGATGGTGCACTTTCTAGCACTATATCTCAGCTATTAGGGGATATACAGTTGAACGGTATACTATTTATAGTTTTATTGTAGCACATCATATTTCAAGCGTGCTCGAAAAATCTAGGACGTCATTTTTTGTCGTCGCAGCCCGAAAAAAACAAGTTGAAAAAAGAAGATATCGTGTAATGCCGAGCGGTCTTGCGTGCTACGCGCTTCGGCGATGGTGCACTTTCTAGCACTATATCTCAGCTATTAGGGGATATACAGTTGAACGGTATACTATTTATAGTTTTATTGTAGCACATCATATTTCAAGCGTGCTCGAAAAATCTAGGACGTCATTTTTTGTCGTCGCGGCCCGAAAAAAACAAGTTGAAAAAAGAAGATATCGTGTAATGCCGAGCGGTCTTGCGTGCTACGCGCTTCGGCGATGGTGCACTTTCTAGCACTATATCTCAGCTATTAGGGGATATACAGTTGAACGGTATACTATTTATAGTTTTATTGTAGCACATCATATTTCAAGCGTGCTCGAAAAATCTAGGACGTCATTTTTTGTCGTCGCGGCCCGAAAAAAACAAGTTGAAAAAAGAAGATATCGTGTAATGCCGAGCGGTCTTGCGTGCTACGCGCTTCGGCGATGGTGCACTTTCTAGCACTATATCTCAGCTATTAGGGGATATACAGTTGAACGGTATACTATTTATAGTTTTATTGTAGCACATCATATTTCAAGCGTGCTCGAAAAATCTAGGACGTCATTTTTTGTCGTCGCGGCCCGAAAAAAACAAGTTGAAAAAAGAAGATATCGTGTAATGCCGAGCGGTCTTGCGTGCTACGCGCTTCGGCGATGGTGCACTTTCTAGCACTATATCTCAGCTATTAGGGGATATACAGTTGAACGGTATACTATTTATAGTTTTATTGTAGCACATCATATTTCAAGCGTGCTCGAAAAATCTAGGACGCCATTTTTTGTCGTCGCGGCTCGAAAAAAACAAGTTGAACTAGTTCTAATTGTGATCGCAAGCGAGTCACAAAAATGTCCCCTCACGTACCCCTCTTTGTCAATGTCTTATAGCATTTGAGATAACTTATTATATCCAATTTTCATCAAAATAGGAGTAAGTTAAATTTTGGCGGGAAATGGCGGCCAAATATAAAAATAAGTTCGCCATACCACTTTTACCTTATATACCAATTTTCATCAAAATCAGAGTAACTTTGATTTTGGCGGGAAACGGCGGCCATTTTGAAAATGGCCGACGAAATAAAAATTTCAAAGTCAAAAATCAACTCGCCATACCACTATTACCTTATGTACCAATTTTCATCAAAATCAGAGTAACTTTAATTTTGGCGGGAAACTGCGGCCATTTTGAAAATGGCCGACGATAAAAAAAATTTTGATGTCAAAAATCAACTCGCCATACCACTTTTACCTTTTATACCAATTTTCATCAAAATCAGAGTAACTTTAATTTTGGCGGGAAACGGCGGCCATTTTGAAAATGGCGGACGATAAAAAAATTTTGATGTCAAAAATCAACTAGCCATACCACTATTACCTTATATACCAATTTTCATCATAATCAGAGTAAGTTTAATTTTTGGCGGGAAACGGCGGCCATTTTGGAAATGGCTGACGAGAAAAAAATTTTGATGTTAAAAATCAAATCGCCATACCACTATTACTTTATACACCAATTTTCATCAAAATCGGAGTAAGTTTAATTTTGGCGGGAAATGGCGGCCATTTTGAAAATGGCCGACGAAAAAAAATTTTTAATGTCAAAAATCAACTCGCCATACCACTATTACCTTATATATCAATTTTCATAAAAATTGGAGCAAGTTTAAGTTTTGGCGGGAAAATTGGCGGCCATTTTAGCCGCCATTTTAAAAATGGCTGCCAAAAATTTTTTTCGATACCAAAAATGAACTCGGCATACCACTATTACCTTGTAAACCAATTTTCATTAAGAAATAACAAAGTTAAGAATTTTTACATTACTATTACAAAATATATTGTTCCAAGAAAGATAACTCAATTTGACAAAAAAATTAAATTTCGATTTTTTGCAAAATTTTGAGAACCGTAAGTCCGATTTTCAAAATTCTTTTTTTAAATGAAAGGTATGAAAAGTCTACACTTACCCTTTAAAGGAATTTTTCCTACCCCTGCCGGATCAGAAATGCCAGGTAGAAATTCAACTTCGGTTTCGAGGAGCCATTTTGAGGCCCTTTTTTGACCTATAAGGGGTCGTTCGATTTTGGCGAAAAATACAAAAAGCACAATCTCCCATTCCATACTCTTGATTTATGAAGTTTCAGCTTCCTACCTTAAAAGATGTCGAAAAAATGAGGTGGACAAGTTCACCACTCCAGAATACCGAGAAAAATAATAATAATAATAATAATAATAATAATAATAAGAAACCGAGCAAAAACAATATGTCCCCGACACTTCGTGTTCGGGGACATAATAAGAAGATATCGTGTAATGCCGAGCGGTCTTGCGTGCTACGCGCTTCGGCGATGGTGCACTTTCTAGCACTATATCTCAGCTATTAGGGGATATACAGTTGAACGGTATACTATTTATAGTTTTATTGTAGCACATCATATTTCAAGCGTGCTCGAAAAATCTAGGACGTCATTTTTTGTCGTCGCGGCCCGAAAAAAACAAGTTGAAAAAAAGAAGATATCGTGTAATGCCGAGCGGTCTTGCGTGCTACGCGCTTCGGCGATGGTGCACTTTCTAGCACTATTTCTCAGCTATTAGGGGATATACAGTTGAACGGTATACTATTTATAGTTTTATTGTAGCACATCATATTTCAAGCGTGCTCGAAAAATCTAGGACGTCATTTTTTGTCGTCGCGGCCCGAAAAAAACAAGTTGAAAAAAGAAGATATCGTGTAATGCCGAGCGGTCTTGCGTGCTACGCGCTTCGGCGATGGTGCACTTTCTAGCACTATATCTCAGCTATTAGGGGATATACAGTTGAACGGTATACTATTTATAGTTTTATTGTAGCACATCATATTTCAAGCGTGCTCGAAAAATCTAGGACGCCATTTTTTGTCGTCGCGGCTCGAAAAAAACAAGTTGAAAAAAGAAGATATCGTGTAATGCCGAGCGGTCTTGCGTGCTACGCGCTTCGGCGATGGTGCACTTTCTAGCACTATATCTCAGCTATTAGGGGATATACAGTTGAACGGTATACTATTTATAGTTTTATTGTAGCACATCATATTTCAAGCGTGCTCGAAAAATCTAGGACGTCATTTTTTGTCGTCGCGGCCCGAAAAAAACAAGTTGAAAAAAAGAAGATATCGTGTAATGCCGAGCGGTCTTGCGTGCTACGCGCTTCGGCGATGGTGCACTTTCTAGCACTATTTTTCAGCTATTAGGGGATATACAGTTGAACGGTATACTATTTATAGTTTTATTGTAGCACATCATATTTCAAGCGTGCTCGAAAAATCTAGGACGTCATTTTTTGTCGTCGCGGCCCGAAAAAAACAAGTTGAAAAAAGAAGATATCGTGTAATGCCGAGCGGTCTTGCGTGCTACGCGCTTCGGCGATGGTGCACTTTCTAGCACTATATCTCAGCTATTAGGGGATATACAGTTGAACGGTATACTATTTATAGTTTTATTGTAGCACATCATATTTCAAGCGTGCTCGAAAAATCTAGGACGTCATTTTTTGTCGTCGCGGCCCGAAAAAAACAAGTTGAAAAAAGAAGATATCGTGTAATGCCGAGCGGTCTTGCGTGCTACGCGCTTCGGCGATGGTGCACTTTCTAGCACTATATCTCAGCTATTAGGGGATATACAGTTGAACGGTATACTATTTATAGTTTTATTGTAGCACATCATATTTCAAGCGTGCTCGAAAAATCTAGGACGTCATTTTTTGTCGTCGCGGCCCGAAAAAAACAAGTTGAAAAAAGAAGATATCGTGTAATGCCGAGCGGTCTTGCGTGCTACGCGCTTCGGCGATGGTGCACTTTCTAGCACTATATCTCAGCTATTAGGGGATATACAGTTGAACGGTATACTATTTATAGTTTTATTGTAGCACATCATATTTCAAGCGTGCTCGAAAAATCTAGGACGCCATTTTTTGTCGTCGCGGCTCGAAAAAAACAAGTTGAAAAAAGAAGATATCGTGTAATGCCGAGCGGTCTTGCGTGCTACGCGCTTCGGCGATGGTGCACTTTCTAGCACTATATCTCAGCTATTAGGGGATATACAGTTGAACGGTATACTATTTATAGTTTTATTGTAGCACATCATATTTCAAGCGTGCTCGAAAAATCTAGGACGTCATTTTTTATCGTCGCGGCCCGAAAAAAACAAGTTGAAAAAAGAAGATATCGTGTAATGCCGAGCGGTCTTGCGTGCTACGCGCTTCGGCGATGGTGCACTTTCTAGCACTATATCTCAGCTATTAGGGGATATACAGTTGAACGGTATACTATTAATAGTTTTATTGTAGCACATCATATTTCAAGCGTGCTCGAAAAATCTAGGACGTCATTTTTTGTCGTCGCGGCCCGAAAAAAACAAGTTGAAAAAAGAAGATATCGTGTAATGCCGAGCGGTCTTGCGTGCTACGCGCTTCGGCGATGGTGCACTTTCTAGCACTATATCTCAGCTATTAGGGGATATACAGTTGAACGGTATACTATTTATAGTTTTATTGTAGCACATCATATTTCAAGCGTGCTCGAAAAATCTAGGACGTCATTTTTTGTCGTCGCGGCCCGAAAAAAACAAGTTGAAAAAAGAAGATATCGTGTAATGCCGAGCGGTCTTGCGTGCTACGCGCTTCGGCGATGGTGCACTTTCTAGCACTATATCTCAGCTATTAGGGGATATACAGTTGAACGGTATACTATTTATAGTTTTATTGTAGCACATCATATTTCAAGCGTGCTCGAAAAATCTAGGACGTCATTTTTTGTCGTCGCGGCCGGAAAAAAACAAGTTGAAAAAAGAAGATATCGTGTAATGCCGAGCGGTCTTGCGTGCTACGCGCTTCGGCGATGGTGCACTTTCTAGCACTATATCTCAGCTATTAGGGGATATACAGTTGAACGGTATACTATTTATAGTTTTATTGTAGCACATCATATTTCAAGCGTGCTCGAAAAATCTAGGACGTCATTTTTTGTCGTCGCGGCCGGAAAAAAACAAGTTGAAAAAAGAAGATATCGTGTAATGCCGAGCGGTCTTGCGTGCTACGCGCTTCGGCGATGGTGCACTTTCTAGCACTATATCTCAGCTATTAGGGGATATACAGTTGAACGGTATACTATTTATAGTTTTATTGTAGCACATCATATTTCAAGCGTGCTCGAAAAATCTAGGACGTCATTTTTTGTCGTCGCGGCCCGAAAAAAACAAGTTGAAAAAAGAAGATATCGTGTAATGCCGAGCGGTCTTGCGTGCTACGCGCTTCGGCGATGGTGCACTTTCTAGCACTATATCTCAGCTATTAGGGGATATACAGTTGAACGGTATACTATTTATAGTTTTATTGTAGCACATCATATTTCAAGCGTGCTCGAAAAATCTAGGACGTCATTTTTTGTCGTCGCGGCCCGAAAAAAACAAGTTGAAAAAAGAAGATATCGTGTAATGCCGAGCGGTCTTGCGTGCTACGCGCTTCGGCGATGGTGCACTTTCTAGCACTATATCTCAGCTATTAGGGGATATACAGTTGAACGGTATACTATTTATAGTTTTATTGTAGCACATCATATTTCAAGCGTGCTCGAAAAATCTAGGACGTCATTTTTTATCGTCGCGGCCCGAAAAAAACAAGTTGAAAAAAGAAGATATCGTGTAATGCCGAGCGGTCTTGCGTGTTACGCGCTTCGGCGATGGTGCACTTTCTAGCACTATATCTCAGCTATTAGGGGATATACAGTTGAACGGTATACTATTTATAGTTTTATTGTAGCACATCATATTTCAAGCGTGCTCGAAAAATCTAGGACGTCATTTTTTGTCGTCGCGGCCCGAAAAAAACAAGTTGAAAAAAGAAGATATCGTGTAATGCCGAGCGGTCTTGCGTGCTACGCGCTTCGGCGATGGTGCACTTTCTAGCACTATATCTCAGCTATTAGGGGATATACAGTTGAACGGTATACTATTTATAGTTTTATTGTAGCACATCATATTTCAAGCGTGCTCGAAAAATCTAGGACGTCATTTTTTGTCGTTGCGGCCCGAAAAAAACAAGTTGAAAAAAGAAGATATCGTGTAATGCCGAGCGGTCTTGCGTGCTACGCGCTTCGGCGATGGTGCACTTTCTAGCACTATATCTCAGCTATTAGGGGATATACAGTTGAACGGTATACTATTTATAGTTTTATTGTAGCACATCATATTTCAAGCGTGCTCGAAAAATCTAGGACGCCATTTTTTGTCGTCGCGGCTCGAAAAAAACAAGTTGAAAAAAGAAGATATCGTGTAATGCCGAGCGGTCTTGCGTGCTACGCGCTTCGGCGATGGTGCACTTTCTAGCACTATATCTCAGCTATTAGGGGATATACAGTTGAACGGTATACTATTTATAGTTTTATTGTAGCACATCATATTTCAAGCGTGCTCGAAAAATCTAGGACGTCATTTTTTGTCGTCGCGGCCCGAAAAAAACAAGTTGAAAAAAGAAGATATCGTGTAATGCCGAGCGGTCTTGCGTGCTACGCGCTTCGGCGATGGTGCACTTTCTAGCACTATATCTCAGCTATTAGGGGATATACAGTTGAACGGTATACTATTAATAGTTTTATTGTAGCACATCATATTTCAAGCGTGCTCGAAAAATCTAGGACGTCATTTTTTGTCGTCGCGGCCCGAAAAAAACAAGTTGAAAAAAGAAGATATCGTGTAATGCCGAGCGGTCTTGCGTGCTACGCGCTTCGGCGATGGTGCACTTTCTAGCACTATATCTCAGCTATTAGGGGATATACAGTTGAACGGTATACTATTTATAGTTTTATTGTAGCACATCATATTTCAAGCGTGCTCGAAAAATCTAGGACGTCATTTTTTGTCGTCGCGGCCCGAAAAAAACAAGTTGAAAAAAGAAGATATCGTGTAATGCCGAGCGGTCTTGCGTGCTACGCACTTCGATCGGCGATGGTGCACTTTCTAGCACTATATCTCAGCTATTAGGGGATATACAGTTGAACGGTATACTATTTATAGTTTTATTGTAGCACATCATATTTCAAGCGTGCTCGAAAAATCTAGGACGTCATTTTTTGTCGTCGCGGCCCGAAAAAAACAAGTTGAAAAAAGAAGATATCGTGTAATGCCGAGCGGTCTTGCGTGCTACGCGCTTCGGCGATGGTGCACTTTCTAGCACTATTTCTCAGCTATTAGGGGATATACAGTTGAACGGTATACTATTTATAGTTTTATTGTAGCACATCATATTTCAAGCGTGCTCGAAAAATCTAGGACGTCATTTTTTGTCGTCGCGGCCCGAAAAAAACAAGTTGAAAAAAGAAGATATCGTGTAATGCCGAGCGGTCTTGCGTGCTACGCGCTTCGGCGATGGTGCACTTTCTAGCACTATATCTCAGCTATTAGGGGATATACAGTTGAACGGTATACTATTTATAGTTTTATTGTAGCACATCATATTTCAAGCGTGCTCGAAAAATCTAGGACGTCATTTTTTGTCGTCGCGGCCCGAAAAAAACAAGTTGAAAAAAGAAGATATCGTGTAATGCCGAGCGGTCTTGCGTGCTACGCGCTTCGGCGATGGTGCACTTTCTAGCACTATATCTCAGCTATTAGGGGATATACAGTTGAACGGTATACTATTTATAGTTTTATTGTAGCACATCATATTTCAAGCGTGCTCGAAAAATCTAGGACGTCATTTTTTGTCGTCGCGGCCCGAAAAAAACAAGTTGAAAAAAGAAGATATCGTGTAATGCCGAGCGGTCTTGCGTGCTACGCGCTTCGGCGATGGTGCACTTTCTAGCACTATATCTCAGCTATTAGGGGATATACAGTTGAACGGTATACTATTTATAGTTTTATTGTAGCACATCATATTTCAAGCGTGCTCGAAAAATCTAGGACGTCATTTTTTGTCGTCGCGGCCCGAAAAAAACAAGTTGAAAAAAGAAGATATCGTGTAATGCCGAGCGGTCTTGCGTGCTACGCGCTTCGGCGATGGTGCACTTTCTAGCACTATATCTCAGCTATTAGGGGATATACAGTTGAACGGTATACTATTAATAGTTTTATTGTAGCACATCATATTTCAAGCGTGCTCGAAAAATCTAGGACGTCATTTTTTGTCGTCGCGGCCCGAAAAAAACAAGTTGAAAAAAGAAGATATCGTGTAATGCCGAGCGGTCTTGCGTGCTACGCGCTTCGGCGATGGTGCACTTTCTAGCACTATATCTCAGCTATTAGGGGATATACAGTTGAACGGTATACTATTTATAGTTTTATTGTAGCACATCATATTTCAAGCGTGCTCGAAAAATCTAGGACGTCATTTGTTGTCGTCGCGGCCCGAAAAAAACAAGTTGAAAAAAGAAGATATCGTGTAATGCCGAGCGGTCTTGCGTGCTACGCGCTTCGGCGATGGTGCACTTTCTAGCACTATATCTCAGCTATTAGGGGATATACAGTTGAACGGTATACTATTTATAGTTTTATTGTAGCACATCATATTTCAAGCGTGCTCGAAAAATCTAGGACGTCATTTTTTGTCGTCGCGGCCCGAAAAAAACAATTTGAAAAAAGAAGATATCGTGTAATGCCGAGCGGTCTTGCGTGCTACGCGCTTCGGCGATGGTGCACTTTCTAGCACTATATCTCAGCTATTAGGGGATATACAGTTGAACGGTATACTATTTATAGTTTTATTGTAGCACATCATATTTCAAGCGTGCTCGAAAAATCTAGGACGTCATTTTTTGTCGTCGCGGCCCGAAAAAAACAAGTTGAAAAAAGAAGATATCGTGTAATGCCGAGCGGTCTTGCGTGCTACGCGCTTCGGCGATGGTGCACTTTCTAGCACTATATCTCAGCTATTAGGGGATATACAGTTGAACGGTATACTATTTATAGTTTTATTGTAGCACATCATATTTCAAGCGTGCTCGAAAAATCTAGGACGTCATTTTTTGTCGTCGCGGCCCGAAAAAAACAAGTTGAAAAAAGAAGATATCGTGTAATGCCGAGCGGTCTTGCGTGCTACGCGCTTCGGCGATGGTGCACTTTCTAGCACTATATCGCAGCTATTAGGGGATATACAGTTGAACGGTATACTATTTATAGTTTTATTGTAGCACATCATATTTCAAGCGTGCTCGAAAAATCTAGGACGTCATTTTTTGTCGTCGCGGCCCGAAAAAAACAAGTTGAAAAAAGAAGATATCGTGTAATGCCGAGCGGTCTTGCGTGCTACGCGCTTCGGCGATGGTGCACTTTCTAGCACTATATCTCAGCTATTAGGGGATATACAGTTGAACGGTATACTATTTATAGTTTTATTGTACAGACCCTCTAAAATTCAAACTAACCATTTTTGCGCTCATCGTGCGCTCATCGTGCATTCATCGTGCGCTCATCGTGCACTCACCGTGCGTTCATCGTGCGCTCATCGTGCGTTCATCGTGCGCTCATCGTGCACTCATCGTGCGCTCATCGTGCGTGTGAGTGGTTTAGCGTGTGAGCGGTTTAGCGTGTAGATGAACGTTTAATCGTGTAAATGAACGTTTCAATCGTGTGAGTGGTTTAGCGTGTAAATGAATGTTTCAATCGTGTAAATGAACGTTCCAATCGTGTGAATGAGCGATTCAATCGTGTGAGTGGTTTACCGTGTAAATGAATGTTTCAATCGTGTAAATGAACGTTTAATCGTGTAAATGAATGATTTAATATTTCTAATGTGCAAAGACAGCTGCATGTATAAGCAATAGTATACATTGTCGTGATTGAAGTCTGTTGGTATTATCTTTACAAATATAGGTACATACGTATTATCCATCAGTTTTATTTTTGACTATAAAACATGTATGCAAGTCTCCGTAGAGTAAAGAACTTGTAGAAATAAATTAAACGAATAAATTAATAATTGAATAAATATCTGATTTTTTTTGTTTTATTTCATATATCAATGCTTGTTTCATCACAGGTCAGAGCAAGTGACCCGCCTCGGACGCGATTCCGCTAGAAGTATATGTATGATTCTCATATTTAGAAGAAAAAATATTAACAAAAAATTTATAATGGTTGATAAATACTTTTGCTGTCATAGATATCATTTTCAGTAGCAAGATTTGAATATTAATAAATTTTACCTTGTTGTAACAAAGGTTATAATGTATATCTCGGAAATGGTGAAGATTGCCCTTTATAGAAGATGAGCCAAGGAGTCTGATTTTTCGTAGGTGCTGAGAAAATCATATCGAAGAAAATCGAATCATCCTATTAAACATATGAAATGGCTGAAAATAACAGTGTCGTTCTTGTGAAGATCTATGATCCTCTCGATTAAACTTTGGTGTTTCTACAGTATATTCAAATATAAAAGTACCCACTACCTTTAGATAGCTGAATTTCTCCTGAGACAATAATTCGTTATGATTTTCTCAGATTTCTCTTACATTGTTTGATGTTATTTTCGGAGCGTTTTATTCATCATTTTGTTTGTAATTTAATAAATCTGAAGAATGGTAAAAAATCAAAAATCAAACACCACGCGAATAGACTGATATTTGTCACAAGAGTTATCGACCAGCGGGCGTCCTGTTAAAACAGGAAATTGACCAATTTCAAACTGTTAATTAGTTGGCCTGAATTTATCAAATTACCTTCAAATTTCACCTGAATATCCTCGAATCATTTGGCTATTTAACAGTACTAAATAAGATACTGTAAGGTAAGATTTGATGTGAAATGTATAAGATTTCCAAAAGGTCTATTTCTTAGTTTGAATTTTGAAAAAAAAAATGTACGATTGACTTTAAACTGTTCCTTTGGAAAAAATTGTGATAAAAATGAAAAGAAAAGGTTTACTTGCTTGTAATGCAAAAGGCCGAATCTGAATTTACAAATTAGCGCGGAGACACTGTTGTGGAGACCAATCTCTTTAATTATTGTCTCAGGTAGGTGGTTTCCGTGGGGAGGGGGTTTAACTGCGTGCTATGCTGTGGATTATCTTAAAGGGAACTTCGAGACTGGACTATACCTCGAAACTAGTTTAACCCCGCCACATTTTAAATGTCTTAAATTGTTTTCAAAGCTTATATTTTCATTTGTCGTCTTTATGTTATTTGTTCTTTGCATGCAATTGTCAAAAAGCTAGCTTGAAAGAAAGTCTTTCTTTTAAAATATTGTTTCTGATATGTATGTCGATTTCTCACAGTGAGTAACGGCCCCTGCATGTTGATACTGAGTTCTGTTGGCAGTTTTCCGTCGTTGACGTTTTATAAATACATGTACATATACATGAATAAATGTTTTGTCCCGAACTCTCGGTTTAGTGCACATCATATGTTTTTTTTTTAAGGTTTTTTTTTAATCATTCTTAATTGCACGTAGCATTATTTCGTAATACAGTGTTAACTTTTTTTTGCTTCAGAACATCAACGCTGATTTATAAGATACAACACAGCACATAAAGTTAGTACGAATCCCAGCAACACAATTACAAAAAAATAGAGAAAAAAACTTTAGAAAAACGTAAATTACGCATCGAAAAAATATTCATTGTAATTTCAAAACGAAAATAATAGATTCAAATTTTAACGGGCATGATATTGCAAATACCTCTTTATAAATATTATTTTAATAAAAAACGAAAATAAGTTTAACTAGCCGATTATGAGTAAGGGGGAAATCAGGGAGAGCGGGGTATGAAAGCCCATTAATTTTATAATTATTTCTTTTAAAGAGCATTTGTACATGTAAAATAATAAACATTTTTAAAATTTTAAATTTAATCAAGAAATATATATTAATATCTAATAATAATATTTTGACTTAAAATGAACGTGTAACTGTTGTCTTATGGCAAATTGAACATATATTTATTTCATCAACTATCAATCTTCACGTGTGTATAATTTGTCACAGCTGGTTGTTTGGACGCGGGCCAAAAGCGGCAGGCGGATGTTAATTAAGTAGGTCACAGCATGACACCCCAGGTATCCCGATCTATATATATATCTTTATTCTCACAAACTAAATACATGGTACAGAGAAAAAACAATAATAAAGTGAAATATCAATCAATAAATATTACAAATGTACAAATGGTGGGCATGACTACAAATTACATGATTCATAAATAAACAGATTTGACAATTATAGTGAATTAAGATAAAAATTACAAAGTATGAGGTTACCCAGGAGGATTCAACTTTACATTTATAACTTTGATAAATTTGCATAGATTAACAAGTACGTTAACTGTTTTAGTATTCATTAGTTTGCTAAATTTTATAATGTTAGGTCTACAAGTGATCGACAGGTGTTAAAAGGTAGACTCTGAACGTGTCAAATAAACAAAAAGGTAATTCATAAGATAGGCAATATACAAAATTTGAAGAAGACAAAATAATCTAAAGAAAAAAAGGAAAAGATACAATGTCATGAATGTCTTTAATGTTCTATTAAAAGTTACGAAAACGTGACGTTTAGGAAAATATTTATTTATCTACTCAATAAATTAAAGAACACTTTTTAGAATGGGCCCTCAGATTTCGTCCGTTTTGGTGTACATGTATGGCTAGGAATTTTTCTAGTGATTATATAAACCATTCTTTGGGACGTGCCGTAAAATACAAACAAATGTGGATAATTTGTAAAGATTATATAGCACAGCCCGTGCTTTAACAACTGTCTGTTGCCTTTTGTTATGTCTACGTTTTTATCTTTCTTACCAGTTTTTCTTGACACGCAGCATCAGTCTAGTTAAATTTTCTTAAAAAAACAAAGAAAAGGTCGATTCATCTGTAATAGTAGTAAAATAAAGAAGGAATGTGTTCATGGCACACACTTTCCCCGCGTACTGAATCCCCATACAAGAAGTAATGTTCAGTTGCACGGTCACGCTGAACCACCCTATTAAATCATTTTCATGAACGGAAAATACATGACGAAAACTTGCAAACTATATTTTATAAAAATGTTCATATCGACCCAGTTCCGAGACTAAAATAGTGGTGGTACAGGTCGGCAAGTCACTTAGAACATACATACAACTTATGATACTGAAACACCCTTCTTTCACATGTACATTTACATGGTTTAGAAAAATCATGACGGCATCCTCCCAAATCAGGGTTTTTGAGTCAACGTCCCGCTCCATCCTGCATCATGTCATGCTTTAGTCGTGGACGTGGACTCCAAAAACCGACTAGGGAGGAATCCATGACGATACTAGAAGTACCAACGTACCGATAGACGGACAAACGGGCAGGAGTAGAACTTATGCCCTTACATATCATCGCGGGATCTAAATTAACTATTTTTTTCTTTTTATATTATATTTATTAAATTGTGTCCGTATGTACGCCATACGGCAATAGTTGGTATATTTATTAATGAACGACCACATGTCGCGGTATGCAATTTTCATCCATCCTCAAATATACTTCTTGTTTGTTGAGTATTTTACATTCAATTTTGTTCCTTCGTTCGTCATATACTACAACTCGCGTAACTCGGCTTCTTTCGATCTTATAAACTCAAGTTTGAAATAGTCGTTATTTGAGTATAGGATGCGTTTTCTTGACCAATACGACATTTACTTCAATGTTTAAGTTTTTGCTTGAAACTATATATTATTACATTTAAATTATGTCATGTTCTCGGGTAAAACGACGTACCCACGTTTTACATAAGCAAGACATTGGATAATCATACATTACACTTTAAAGGAAAAGCATAAGCACCATTCATTTATAGGTCGGTGCGTCTAAATACCTTATAGCCGGGCTACCTCAAAACATGCACTAATCCGTAAAAGATAATGTTCCACAGTGTATACCAAAGTTAGTATTACCATTCTAATTATTATAAATATCACAAGACGAAAGTTTTGTAAAGATATGTAATCTTTTTTATAGACAGTTTTAGAAAACCCTTTGATTTGCCGCTGTAAAATCTCGCCCATCACTTGATGTCCGTCAGTCTGTACTTTGTTTACTATGTCCATCACTTGGTGTCCGTCTGTAAATATCCCGGTTGTAAAAAAAAAAAAACGCGAGAAAATTAAAACTAAGAAACAAACAAACAAAAATACATAATGATATTCAATCACTTGGTGTCCGTCTGTCTGTCCTTGGTTTACTATGTTACATGTATCGCCAACTTTTTGGTGGCTGTCAAAGTCTCTGGTGTAAAAACGTATAACTTTATAGGGTTCTGAAAGAAGACTAAGTTCATGTACTTTATTTAAAATGTTAAGTTTCAAATGTCTTTCTTTATCAAATCATATATACACAAGATAAGCGTTTCCCCTTATGATGAATGTGAAAACAAAGACTAACCGAACTCATTATTTGCATGTCATGTACAAAATAAACAAAATACAGACCGCATGCATATATAACGGATGTTTAATGCGGAAGATCACAGCGGGTATCTAAGGGGAAGAAAACCACAGGTGATGATCAGGACCTTTTGTTAATTAATAATCGTTATTCCATTAAGAGTTGAAAGCATATTATATACACGTAAAACAAATTTAAACAAAAGATATAGACGTTTATAGTTACGAAATAATAATGTTAAGGTCCAAAGTCAAGGCAATCTTTTGCAATGATGATCCGATGAAGACAATATTTCAAGGAGTTATTTCGTTTGAATATTTTCTGTTTTAAAATTTTAAAATCCTTCTCTCAATGTCTCATGAAGTTAGATTTTATAAATCTTCATTTTGGCTGGAAAATTTAACGGGAATCGCAGTTTTGGCAAGTTTTGTTCTCTCGTTTTATTGATTTATACCTAAAGTTTCCTCTCTCAATTACTGCAGTTTTGTTATTACAATCTGGAAAATTAATCCCTGTTACAGTTTATCTTCATTTCTATAAAGTGGTCGCTGCATTTTACTAAAATAATATTTTCGTATGTTCAAAATTTAAGGAGTAGAGCCACGAAGACCCCAAATCGGCCCAGAAATTCAACTTTGATACAGTATACTTCCTTGTAATTGCTCCCATGATGTTCATTAGACTTCATATTTTATAAATTTCAATATCTGTTGGTTTAATTGTTTATCAACAAGGAGGACAGTGAGCTAAGAAATCGGTCTATTTTGTTC
Organism: Arcuatula senhousia; assembly: GCA_963971305.1. Lineage (NCBI taxonomy): Eukaryota > Metazoa > Mollusca > Bivalvia > Mytilida > Mytilidae > Arcuatula > Arcuatula senhousia. The sequence goes on from CAXARO010000739.1 coordinate 96,460, forward strand.
AAAATCTCGTTTTTTTTACATTTTTCATTGATATTCATGTATAAATCGGTTCAAACGAAAATGGTCACACCCGTCGACCAAAATTATTTTGTGATAGAAATGTGTATTTTATGTTATAAAATGATTATCAAAAAATTACGATGGTCGACGAAAGTGGCCAATACTATTTTTGACAAAATACGACGAGAAAACAGTGAAAATAGGCGAAAAATTAAGAATTGTATAATTTATGGCGTGTTTGAAATGCCAAGGCTAGACCTGTGATGTAGATATTTTGTTAAATCTTACATATATGAAAAGTTCAGTTATGCCTTAACTCATTTTGGATAAATTTACGAAGAGTTGAAATAGTTTAAAAATTAGTTAAAATACAGGGCCGATTTGAGGCATTCGTGGCTCTACTCCTTTCATATTTAGATTTAATTTAACTAGAAATGAATAATTTGTTGTAACCTGTATAGGTCTTTGAATTTATTCAATAAAAAGAAATAAATTTTGGGTTAAATTTTGAATATTGTTAACATTATCAAGTTGGGAGAAATACATGTCTTATAAGATGTTGCGCAAACGTACAAATGTACCAAAAGGTTAATTTAAATGAATTTATTAATGATTTTACACTGCTTGATCCGTATTTGGCTTTGGCTTCACTGATGGTATATAGGAACAGTAAGTAACTAGCAATCAGTTCACATTGATCAGCAATAATAAATAAATAATTAAATAAATTTGAAAAAAAAAATATATAATAATTTAAAATCTAAATAAATGAATAAAATATAAAAAAAAATGATAAAAGGTTTTATATATCATCAATAGTAAATATGATAAAAATATGCGAAAATAAAAACGAAAAAAAAATTTTTTACATTAAAAATTCGACAATTACTTGTAGGCTAGTACTGTATCTGAAAACTTTAACTAAAACGTGTTTTCATTTTCTTTGCATGAATATTCAACGTTCATCGCTCATCGTGCGTGTGAGCGTTTAAACGTTCATCGCTCATCGTGTAACGTTCATTTGAGTGGTTAATCGTGTGAAATCCCCAATCGTGTATTTGAGCGATTCAATCGTGCGTGTGAGTGGTTAAACGCTCATCGCTCATCGTGCGTGGAACGTGTATCGTGCGCTCATCGTGCACTCATCGTGCGTTCATCGTGCACTCATCGTGCGTTCATCGTGCGCTCATCGTGCATTCATCGTGCGCTCATCGTGCGTGCGCTCATCGTGCGTGTGGTTAGTTTGAATTTTAGAGGGTCTGTAGCACATCATATTTCAAGCGTGCTCGAAAAATCTAGGACGTCATTTTTTGTCGTCGCGGCCCGAAAAAAACAAGTTGAAAAAAGAAGATATCGTGTAATGCCGAGCGGTCTTGCGTGCTACGCACTTCGGCGATGGTGCACTTTCTAACACTATATCTCAGCTATTAGGGGATATACAGTTGAACAGTATACTATTTATAGTTTTATTGTAGCACATCATATTTCAAGCGTGCTCGAAAAATCTAGGACGTCATTTTTTGTCGTCGCGGCCCGAAAAAAACAAGTTGAAAAAAGAAGATATCGTGTAATGCCGAGCGGTCTTGCGTGCTACGCGCTTCGGCGATGGTGCACTTTCTAGCACTATATCTCAGCTATTAGGGGATATACAGTTGAACGGTATACTATTTATAGTTTTATTGTAGCACATCATATTTCAAGCGTGCTCGAAAAATCTAGGACGTCATTTTTTGTCGACGCGGCCCGAAAAAAACAAGTTGAAAAAAGAAGATATCGTGTAATGCCGAGCGGTCTTGCGTGCTACGCGCTTCGGCGATGGTGCACTTTCTAGCACTATTTCTCAGCTATTAGGGGATATACAGTTGAACGGTATACTATTTATAGTTTTATTGTAGCACATCATATTTCAAGCGTGCTCGAAAAATCTAGGACGTCATTTTTTGTCGTCGCGGCCCGAAAAAAACAAGTTTAAAAAAGAAGATATCGTGTAATGCCGAGCGGTCTTGCGTGCTACGCGCTTCGGCGATGGTGCACTTTCTAGCACAATATCTCAGCTATTAGGGGATATACAGTTGAACGGTATACTATTTATAGTTTTATTGTAGCACATCATATTTCAAGCGTGCTCGAAAAATCTAGGACGTCATTTTTTGTCGTCGCGGCCCGAAAAAAACAAGTTGAAAAAAAAAAGATATCGTGTAATGCCGAGCGGTCTTGCGTGCTACGCGCTTCGGCGATGGTGCACTTTCTAGCACTATATCTCAGCTATTAGGGGATATACAGTTGAACGGTATACTATTTATAGTTTTATTGTAGCACATCATATTTCAAGCGTGCTCGAAAAATCTAGGACGTCATTTTTTGTCGTCGCGGCCCGAAAAAAACAAGTTGAAAAAAGAAGATATCGTGTAATGCCGAGCGGTCTTGCGTGCTACGCGCTTCGGCGATGGTGCACTTTCTAGCACTATATCTCAGCTATTAGGGGATATACAGTTGAACGGTATACTATTTATAGTTTTATTGTAGCACATCATATTTCAAGCGTGCTCGAAAAATCTAGGACGTCATTTTTTGTCGTCGCGGCCCGAAAAAAACAAGTTGAAAAAAGAAGATATCGTGTAATGCCGAGCGGTCTTGCGTGCTACGCGCTTCGGCGATGGTGCACTTTCTAGCACTATATCTCAGCTATTAGGGGATATACAGTTGAACGGTATACTATTTATAGTTTTATTGTAGCAAATCATATTTCAAGCGTGCTCGAAAAATCTAGGACGTCATTTTTTGTCGTCGCGGCCCGAAAAAAACAAGTTGAAAAAAGAAGATATCGTGTAATGCCGAGCGGTCTTGCGTGCTACGCGCTTCGGCGATAGTGCACTTTCTAGCACTATATCTCAGCTATTAGGGGATATACAGTTGAACGGTATACTATTTATAGTTTTATTGTAGCACATCATATTTCAAGCGTGCTCGAAAAATCTAGGACGTCATTTTTTGTCGTCGCGGCCCGAAAAAAACAAGTTGAAAAAAGAAGATATCGTGTAATGCCGAGCGGTCTTGCGTGCTACGCGCTTCGGCGATGGTGCACTTTCTAGCACTATATCTCAGCTATTAGGGGATATACAGTTGAACGGTATACTATTTATAGTTTTATTGTAGCACATCATATTTCAAGCGTGCTCGAAAAATCTAGGACGTCATTTTTTGTCGTCGCGGCCCGAAAAAAACAAGTTGAAAAAAGAAGATATCGTGTAATGCCGAGCGGTCTTGCGTGCTACGCGCTTCGGCGATGGTGCACTTTCTAGCACTATATCTCAGCTATTAGGGGATATACAGTTGAACGGTATACTATTTATAGTTTTATTGTAGCACATCATATTTTAAGCGTGCTCGAAAAATCTAGGACGTCATTTTTTGTCGTCGCGGCCCGAAAAAAACAAGTTGAAAAAAGAAGATATCGTGTAATGCCGAGCGGTCTTGCGTGCTACGCGCTTCGGCGATGGTGCACTTTCTAGCACTATATCTCAGCTATTAGGGGATATACAGTTGAACGGTATACTATTTATAGTTTTATTGTAGCACATCATATTTCAAGCGTGCTCGAAAAATCTAGGACGTCATTTTTTGTCGTCGCGGCCCGAAAAAAACAAGTTGAAAAAAGAAGATATCGTGTAATGCCGAGCGGTCTTGCGTGCTACGCGCTTCGGCGATGGTGCACTTTCTAGCACTATATCTCAGCTATTAGGGGATATACAGTTGAACGGTATACTATTTATAGTTTTATTGTAGCACATCATATTTCAAGCGTGCTCGAAAAATCTAGGACGTCATTTTTTGTCGTCGCGGCCCGAAAAAAACAAGTTGAAAAAAGAAGATATCGTGTAATGCCGAGCGGTCTTGCGTGCTACGCGCTTCGGCGATGGTGCACTTTCTAGCACTATATCTCAGCTATTAGGGGATATACAGTTGAACGGTATACTATTTATAGTTTTATTGTAGCACATCATATTTCAAGCGTGCTCGAAAAATCTAGGACGTCATTTTTTGTCGTCGCGGCCCGAAAAAAACAAGTTGAAAAAAGAAGATATCGTGTAATGCCGAGCGGTCTTGCGTGCTACGCGCTTCGGCGATGGTGCACTTTCTAGCACTATATCTCAGCTATTAGGGGATATACAGTTGAACGGTATACTATTTATAGTTTTATTGTAGCACATCATATTTCAAGCGTGCTCGAAAAATCTAGGACGTCATTTTTTGTCGTCGCGGCCCGAAAAAAACAAGTTGAAAAAAGAAGATATCGTGTAATGCCGAGCGGTCTTGCGTGCTACGCGCTTCGGCGATGGTGCACTTTCTAGCACTATATCTCAGCTATTAGGGGATATACAGTTGAACGGTATACTATTTATAGTTTTATTGTAGCACATCATATTTCAAGCGTGCTCGAAAAATCTAGGACGTCATTTTTTGTCGTCGCGGCCCGAAAAAAACAAGTTGAAAAAAGAAGATATCGTGTAATGCCGAGCGGTCTTGCGTGCTACGCGCTTCGGCGATGGTGCACTTTCTAGCACTATATCTCAGCTATTAGGGGATATACAGTTGAACGGTATACTATTTATAGTTTTATTGTAGCACATCATATTTCAAGCGTGCTCGAAAAATCTAGGACGTCATTTTTTGTCGTCGCGGCCCGAAAAAAAACAAGTTGAAAAAAGAAGATATCGTGTAATGCCGAGCGGTCTTGCGTGCTACGCGCTTCGGCGATGGTGCACTTTCTAGCACTATATCTCAGCTATTAGGGGATATACAGTTGAACGGTATACTATTTATAGTTTTATTGTAGCACATCATATTTCAAGCGTGCTCGAAAAATCTAGGACGTCATTTTTTGTCGTCGCGGCCCGAAAAAAACAAGTTGAAAAAAGAAGATATCGTGTAATGCCGAGCGGTCTTGCGTGCTACGCGCTTCGGCGATGGTGCACTTTCTAGCACTATATCTCAGCTATTAGGGGATATACAGTTGAACGGTATACTATTTATAGTTTTATTGTAGCACATCATATTTCAAGCGTGCTCGAAAAATCTAGGACGTCATTTTTTGTCGTCGCGGCCCGAAAAAAACAAGTTGAAAAAAGAAGATATCGTGTAATGCCGAGCGGTCTTGCGTGCTACGCGCTTCGGCGATGGTGCACTTTCTAGCACTATATCTCAGCTATTAGGGGATATACAGTTGAACGGTATACTATTTATAGTTTTATTGTAGCACATCATATTTCAAGCGTGCTCGAAAAATCTAGGACGTCATTTTTTGTCGTCGCGGCCCGAAAAAAACAAGTTGAAAAAAGAAGATATCGTGTAATGCCGAGCGGTCTTGCGTGCTACGCGCTTCGGCGATGGTGCACTTTCTAGCACTATATCTCAGCTATTAGGGGATATACAGTTGAACGGTATACTATTTATAGTTTTATTGTAGCACATCATATTTCAAGCGTGCTCGAAAAATCTAGGACGTCATTTTTTGTCGTCGCGGCCCGAAAAAAACAAGTTGAAAAAAGAAGATATCGTGTAATGCCGAGCGGTCTTGCGTGCTACGCGCTTCGGCGATGGTGCACTTTCTAGCACTATATCTCAGCTATTAGGGGATATACAGTTGAACGGTATACTATTTATAGTTTTATTGTAGCACATCATATTTCAAGCGTGCTCGAAAAATCTAGGACGTCATTTTTTGTCGTCGCGGCCCGAAAAAAACAAGTTGAAAAAAGAAGATATCGTGTAATGCCGAGCGGTCTTGCGTGCTACGCGCTTCGGCGATGGTGCACTTTCTAGCACTATATCTCAGCTATTAGGGGATATACAGTTGAACGGTATACTATTTATAGTTTTATTGTAGCACATCATATTTCAAGCGTGCTCGAAAAATCTAGGACGTCATTTTTTGTCGTCGCGGCCCGAAAAAAACAAGTTGAAAAAAGAAGATATCGTGTAATGCCGAGCGGTCTTGCGTGCTACGCGCTTCGGCGATGGTGCACTTTCTAGCACTATATCTCAGCTATTAGGGGATATACAGTTGAACGGTATACTATTTATAGTTTTATTGTAGCACATCATATTTCAAGCGTGCTCGAAAAATCTAGGACGTCATTTTTTGTCGTCGCGGCCCGAAAAAAACAAGTTGAAAAAAGAAGATATCGTGTAATGCCGAGCGGTCTTGCGTGCTACGCGCTTCGGCGATGGTGCACTTTCTAGCACTATATCTCAGCTATTAGGGGATATACAGTTGAACGGTATACTATTTATAGTTTTATTGTAGCACATCATATTTCAAGCGTGCTCGAAAAATCTAGGACGTCATTTTTTGTCGTCGCGGCCCGAAAAAAACAAGTTGAAAAAAGAAGATATCGTGTAATGCCGAGCGGTCTTGCGTGCTACGCGCTTCGGCGATGGTGCACTTTCTAGCACTATATCTCAGCTATTAGGGGATATACAGTTGAACGGTATACTATTTATAGTTTTATTGTAGCACATCATATTTCAAGCGTGCTCGAAAAATCTAGGACGTCATTTTTTGTCGTCGCGGCCCGAAAAAAACAAGTTGAAAAAAGAAGATATCGTGTAATGCCGAGCGGTCTTGCGTGCTACGCGCTTCGGCGATGGTGCACTTTCTAGCACTATATCTCAGCTATTAGGGGATATACAGTTGAACGGTATACTATTTATAGTTTTATTGTAGCACATCATATTTCAAGCGTGCTCGAAAAATCTAGGACGTCATTTTTTGTCGTCGCGGCCCGAAAAAAACAAGTTGAAAAAAGAAGATATCGTGTAATGCCGAGCGGTCTTGCGTGCTACGCGCTTCGGCGATGGTGCACTTTCTAGCACTATATCTCAGCTATTAGGGGATATACAGTTGAACGGTATACTATTTATAGTTTTATTGTAGCACATCATATTTCAAGCGTGCTCGAAAAATCTAGGACGTCATTTTTTGTCGTCGCGGCCCGAAAAAAACAAGTTGAAAAAAGAAGATATCGTGTAATGCCGAGCGGTCTTGCGTGCTACGCGCTTCGGCGATGGTGCACTTTCTAGCACTATATCTCAGCTATTAGGGGATATACAGTTGAACGGTATACTATTTATAGTTTTATTGTAGCACATCATATTTCAAGCGTGCTCGAAAAATCTAGGACGTCATTTTTTGTCGTCGCGGCCCGAAAAAAACAAGTTGAAAAAAGAAGATATCGTGTAATGCCGAGCGGTCTTGCGTGCTACGCGCTTCGGCGATGGTGCACTTTCTAGCACTATATCTCAGCTATTAGGGGATATACAGTTGAACGGTATACTATTTATAGTTTTATTGTAGCACATCATATTTCAAGCGTGCTCGAAAAATCTAGGACGTCATTTTTTGTCGTCGCGGCCCGAAAAAAACAAGTTGAAAAAAGAAGATATCGTGTAATGCCGAGCGGTCTTGCGTGCTACGCGCTTCGGCGATGGTGCACTTTCTAGCACTATATCTCAGCTATTAGGGGATATACAGTTGAACGGTATACTATTTATAGTTTTATTGTAGCACATCATATTTCAAGCGTGCTCGAAAAATCTAGGACGTCATTTTTTGTCGTCGCGGCCCGAAAAAAACAAGTTGAAAAAAGAAGATATCGTGTAATGCCGAGCGGTCTTGCGTGCTACGCGCTTCGGCGATGGTGCACTTTCTAGCACTATATCTCAGCTATTAGGGGATATACAGTTGAACGGTATACTATTTATAGTTTTATTGTAGCACATCATATTTCAAGCGTGCTCGAAAAATCTAGGACGTCATTTTTTGTCGTCGCGGCCCGAAAAAAACAAGTTGAAAAAAGAAGATATCGTGTAATGCCGAGCGGTCTTGCGTGCTACGCGCTTCGGCGATGGTGCACTTTCTAGCACTATATCTCAGCTATTAGGGGATATACAGTTGAACGGTATACTATTTATAGTTTTATTGTAGCACATCATATTTCAAGCGTGCTCGAAAAATCTAGGACGTCATTTTTTGTCGTCGCGGCCCGAAAAAAACAAGTTGAAAAAAGAAGATATCGTGTAATGCCGAGCGGTCTTGCGTGCTACGCGCTTCGGCGATGGTGCACTTTCTAGCACTATATCTCAGCTATTAGGGGATATACAGTTGAACGGTATACTATTTATAGTTTTATTGTAGCACATCATATTTCAAGCGTGCTCGAAAAATCTAGGACGTCATTTTTTGTCGTCGCGGCCCGAAAAAAACAAGTTGAAAAAAGAAGATATCGTGTAATGCCGAGCGGTCTTGCGTGCTACGCGCTTCGGCGATGGTGCACTTTCTAGCACTATATCTCAGCTATTAGGGGATATACAGTTGAACGGTATACTATTTATAGTTTTATTGTAGCACATCATATTTCAAGCGTGCTCGAAAAATCTAGGACGTCATTTTTTGTCGTCGCGGCCCGAAAAAAACAAGTTGAAAAAAGAAGATATCGTGTAATGCCGAGCGGTCTTGCGTGCTACGCGCTTCGGCGATGGTGCACTTTCTAGCACTATATCTCAGCTATTAGGGGATATACAGTTGAACGGTATACTATTTATAGTTTTATTGTAGCACATCATATTTCAAGCGTGCTCGAAAAATCTAGGACGTCATTTTTTGTCGTCGCGGCCCGAAAAAAACAAGTTGAAAAAAGAAGATATCGTGTAATGCCGAGCGGTCTTGCGTGCTACGCGCTTCGGCGATGGTGCACTTTCTAGCACTATATCTCAGCTATTAGGGGATATACAGTTGAACGGTATACTATTTATAGTTTTATTGTAGCACATCATATTTCAAGCGTGCTCGAAAAATCTAGGACGTCATTTTTTGTCGTCGCGGCCCGAAAAAAACAAGTTGAAAAAAGAAGATATCGTGTAATGCCGAGCGGTCTTGCGTGCTACGCGCTTCGGCGATGGTGCACTTTCTAGCACTATATCTCAGCTATTAGGGGATATACAGTTGAACGGTATACTATTTATAGTTTTATTGTAGCACATCATATTTCAAGCGTGCTCGAAAAATCTAGGACGTCATTTTTTGTCGTCGCGGCCCGAAAAAAACAAGTTGAAAAAAGAAGATATCGTGTAATGCCGAGCGGTCTTGCGTGCTACGCGCTTCGGCGATGGTGCACTTTCTAGCACTATATCTCAGCTATTAGGGGATATACAGTTGAACGGTATACTATTTATAGTTTTATTGTAGCACATCATATTTCAAGCGTGCTCGAAAAATCTAGGACGTCATTTTTTGTCGTCGCGGCCCGAAAAAAACAAGTTGAAAAAAGAAGATATCGTGTAATGCCGAGCGGTCTTGCGTGCTACGCGCTTCGGCGATGGTGCACTTTCTAGCACTATATCTCAGCTATTAGGGGATATACAGTTGAACGGTATACTATTTATAGTTTTATTGTAGCACATCATATTTCAAGCGTGCTCGAAAAATCTAGGACGTCATTTTTTGTCGTCGCGGCCCGAAAAAAACAAGTTGAAAAAAGAAGATATCGTGTAATGCCGAGCGGTCTTGCGTGCTACGCGCTTCGGCGATGGTGCACTTTCTAGCACTATATCTCAGCTATTAGGGGATATACAGTTGAACGGTATACTATTTATAGTTTTATTGTAGCACATCATATTTCAAGCGTGCTCGAAAAATCTAGGACGTCATTTTTTGTCGTCGCGGCCCGAAAAAAACAAGTTGAAAAAAGAAGATATCGTGTAATGCCGAGCGGTCTTGCGTGCTACGCGCTTCGGCGATGGTGCACTTTCTAGCACTATATCTCAGCTATTAGGGGATATACAGTTGAACGGTATACTATTTATAGTTTTATTGTAGCACATCATATTTCAAGCGTGCTCGAAAAATCTAGGACGTCATTTTTTGTCGTCGCGGCCCGAAAAAAACAAGTTGAAAAAAGAAGATATCGTGTAATGCCGAGCGGTCTTGCGTGCTACGCGCTTCGGCGATGGTGCACTTTCTAGCACTATATCTCAGCTATTAGGGGATATACAGTTGAACGGTATACTATTTATAGTTTTATTGTAGCACATCATATTTCAAGCGTGCTCGAAAAATCTAGGACGTCATTTTTTGTCGTCGCGGCCCGAAAAAAACAAGTTGAAAAAAGAAGATATCGTGTAATGCCGAGCGGTCTTGCGTGCTACGCGCTTCGGCGATGGTGCACTTTCTAGCACTATATCTCAGCTATTAGGGGATATACAGTTGAACGGTATACTATTTATAGTTTTATTGTAGCACATCATATTTCAAGCGTGCTCGAAAAATCTAGGACGTCATTTTTTGTCGTCGCGGCCCGAAAAAAACAAGTTGAAAAAAGAAGATATCGTGTAATGCCGAGCGGTCTTGCGTGCTACGCGCTTCGGCGATGGTGCACTTTCTAGCACTATATCTCAGCTATTAGGGGATATACAGTTGAACGGTATACTATTTATAGTTTTATTGTAGCACATCATATTTCAAGCGTGCTCGAAAAATCTAGGACGTCATTTTTTGTCGTCGCGGCCCGAAAAAAACAAGTTGAAAAAAGAAGATATCGTGTAATGCCGAGCGGTCTTGCGTGCTACGCGCTTCGGCGATGGTGCACTTTCTAGCACTATATCTCAGCTATTAGGGGATATACAGTTGAACGGTATACTATTTATAGTTTTATTGTAGCACATCATATTTCAAGCGTGCTCGAAAAATCTAGGACGTCATTTTTTGTCGTCGCGGCCCGAAAAAAACAAGTTGAAAAAAGAAGATATCGTGTAATGCCGAGCGGTCTTGCGTGCTACGCGCTTCGGCGATGGTGCACTTTCTAGCACTATATCTCAGCTATTAGGGGATATACAGTTGAACGGTATACTATTTATAGTTTTATTGTAGCACATCATATTTCAAGCGTGCTCGAAAAATCTAGGACGTCATTTTTTGTCGTCGCGGCCCGAAAAAAACAAGTTGAAAAAAGAAGATATCGTGTAATGCCGAGCGGTCTTGCGTGCTACGCGCTTCGGCGATGGTGCACTTTCTAGCACTATATCTCAGCTATTAGGGGATATACAGTTGAACGGTATACTATTTATAGTTTTATTGTAGCACATCATATTTCAAGCGTGCTCGAAAAATCTAGGACGTCATTTTTTGTCGTCGCGGCCCGAAAAAAACAAGTTGAAAAAAGAAGATATCGTGTAATGCCGAGCGGTCTTGCGTGCTACGCGCTTCGGCGATGGTGCACTTTCTAGCACTATATCTCAGCTATTAGGGGATATACAGTTGAACGGTATACTATTTATAGTTTTATTGTAGCACATCATATTTCAAGCGTGCTCGAAAAATCTAGGACGTCATTTTTTGTCGTCGCGGCCCGAAAAAAACAAGTTGAAAAAAGAAGATATCGTGTAATGCCGAGCGGTCTTGCGTGCTACGCGCTTCGGCGATGGTGCACTTTCTAGCACTATATCTCAGCTATTAGGGGATATACAGTTGAACGGTATACTATTTATAGTTTTATTGTAGCACATCATATTTCAAGCGTGCTCGAAAAATCTAGGACGTCATTTTTTGTCGTCGCGGCCCGAAAAAAACAAGTTGAAAAAAGAAGATATCGTGTAATGCCGAGCGGTCTTGCGTGCTACGCGCTTCGGCGATGGTGCACTTTCTAGCACTATATCTCAGCTATTAGGGGATATACAGTTGAACGGTATACTATTTATAGTTTTATTGTAGCACATCATATTTCAAGCGTGCTCGAAAAATCTAGGACGTCATTTTTTGTCGTCGCGGCCCGAAAAAAACAAGTTGAAAAAAGAAGATATCGTGTAATGCCGAGCGGTCTTGCGTGCTACGCGCTTCGGCGATGGTGCACTTTCTAGCACTATATCTCAGCTATTAGGGGATATACAGTTGAACGGTATACTATTTATAGTTTTATTGTAGCACATCATATTTCAAGCGTGCTCGAAAAATCTAGGACGTCATTTTTTGTCGTCGCGGCCCGAAAAAAACAAGTTGAAAAAAGAAGATATCGTGTAATGCCGAGCGGTCTTGCGTGCTACGCGCTTCGGCGATGGTGCACTTTCTAGCACTATATCTCAGCTATTAGGGGATATACAGTTGAACGGTATACTATTTATAGTTTTATTGTAGCACATCATATTTCAAGCGTGCTCGAAAAATCTAGGACGTCATTTTTTGTCGTCGCGGCCCGAAAAAAACAAGTTGAAAAAAGAAGATATCGTGTAATGCCGAGCGGTCTTGCGTGCTACGCGCTTCGGCGATGGTGCACTTTCTAGCACTATATCTCAGCTATTAGGGGATATACAGTTGAACGGTATACTATTTATAGTTTTATTGTAGCACATCATATTTCAAGCGTGCTCGAAAAATCTAGGACGTCATTTTTTGTCGTCGCGGCCAGAAAAAAACAAGTTGAAAAAAGAAGATATCGTGTAATGCCGAGCGGTCTTGCGTGCTACGCGCTTCGGCGATGGTGCACTTTCTAGCACTATATCTCAGCTATTAGGGGATATACAGTTGAACGGTATACTATTTATAGTTTTATTGTAGCACATCATATTTCAAGCGTGCTCGAAAAATCTAGGACGTCATTTTTTGTCGTCGCGGCCAGAAAAAAACAAGTTGAAAAAAGAAGATATCGTGTAATGCCGAGCGGTCTTGCGTGCTACGCGCTTCGGCGATGGTGCACTTTCTAGCACTATATCTCAGCTATTAGGGAATATACAGTTGAACGGTATACTATTTATAGTTTTATTGTAGCACATCATATTTCAAGCGTGCTCGAAAAATCTAGGACGTCATTTTTTGTCGTCGCGGCCCGAAAAAAACAAGTTGAAAAAAGAAGATATCGTGTAATGCCGAGCGGTCTTGCGTGCTACGCGCTTCGGCGATGGTGCACTTTCTAGCACTATATCTCAGCTATTAGGGGATATACAGTTGAACGGTATACTATTTATAGTTTTATTGTAGCACATCATATTTCAAGCGTGCTCGAAAAATCTAGGACGTCATTTTTTGTCGTCGCGGCCCGAAAAAAACAAGTTGAAAAAAGAAGATATCGTGTAATGCCGAGCGGTCTTGCGTGCTACGCGCTTCGGCGATGGTGCACTTTCTAGCACTATATCTCAGCTATTAGGGGATATACAGTTGAACGGTATACTATTTATAGTTTTATTGTAGCACATCATATTTCAAGCGTGCTCGAAAAATCTAGGACGTCATTTTTTGTCGTCGCGGCCCGAAAAAAACAAGTTGAAAAAAGAAGATATCGTGTAATGCCGAGCGGTCTTGCGTGCTACGCGCTTCGGCGATGGTGCACTTTCTAGCACTATATCTCAGCTATTAGGGGATATACAGTTGAACGGTATACTATTTATAGTTTTATTGTAGCACATCATATTTCAAGCGTGCTCGAAAAATCTAGGACGTCATTTTTTGTCGTCGCGGCCCGAAAAAAACAAGTTGAAAAAAGAAGATATCGTGTAATGCCGAGCGGTCTTGCGTGCTACGCGCTTCGGCGATGGTGCACTTTCTAGCACTATATCTCAGCTATTAGGGGATATACAGTTGAACGGTATACTATTTATAGTTTTATTGTAGCACATCATATTTCAAGCGTGCTCGAAAAATCTAGGACGTCATTTTTTGTCGTCGCGGCCCGAAAAAAACAAGTTGAAAAAAGAAGATATCGTGTAATGCCGAGCGGTCTTGCGTGCTACGCGCTTCGGCGATGGTGCACTTTCTAGCACTATATCTCAGCTATTAGGGGATATACAGTTGAACGGTATACTATTTATAGTTTTATTGTAGCACATCATATTTCAAGCGTGCTCGAAAAATATAGGACGTCATTTTTTGTCGTCGCGGCCCGAAAAAAACAAGTTGAAAAAAGAAGATATCGTGTAATGCCGAGCGGTCTTGCGTGCTACGCGCTTCGGCGATGGTGCACTTTCTAGCACTATATCTCAGCTATTAGGGGATATACAGTTGAACGGTATACTATTTATAGTTTTATTGTAGCACATCATATTTCAAGCGTGCTCGAAAAATCTAGGACGTCATTTTTTGTCGTCGCGGCCCGAAAAAAACAAGTTGAAAAAAGAAGATATCGTGTAATGCCGAGCGGTCTTGCGTGCTACGCGCTTCGGCGATGGGTGCACTTTCTAGCACTATATCTCAGCTATTAGGGGATATACAGTTGAACGGTATACTATTTATAGTTTTATTGTAGCACATCATATTTCAAGCGTGCTCGAAAAATCTAGGACGTCATTTTTTGTCGTCGCGGCCCGAAAAAAACAAGTTGAAAAAAGAAGATATCGTGTAATGCCGAGCGGTCTTGCGTGCTACGCGCTTCGGCGATGGTGCACTTTCTAGCACTATATCTCAGCTATTAGGGGATATACAGTTGAACGGTATACTATTTATAGTTTTATTGTAGCACATCATATTTCAAGCGTGCTCGAAAAATCTAGGACGTCATTTTTTGTCGTCGCGGCCCGAAAAAAACAAGTTGAAAAAAGAAGATATCGTGTAATGCCGAGCGGTCTTGCGTGCTACGCGCTTCGGCGATGGTGCACTTTCTAGCACTATATCTCAGCTATTAGGGGATATACAGTTGAACTGTATACTATTTATAGTTTTATTGTAGCACATCATATTTCAAGCGTGCTCGAAAAATCTAGGACGTCATTTTTTGTCGTCGCGGCCCGAAAAAAAACAAGTTGAAAAAAGAAGATATCGTGTAATGCCGAGCGGTCTTGCGTGCTACGCGCTTCGGCGATGGTGCACTTTCTAGCACTATATCTCAGCTATTAGGGGATATACAGTTGAACGGTATACTATTTATAGTTTTATTGTAGCACATCATATTTCAAGCGTGCTCGAAAAATCTAGGACGTCATTTTTTGTCGTCGCGGCCAGAAAAAAACAAGTTGAAAAAAGAAGATATCGTGTAATGCCGAGCGGTCTTGCGTGCTACGCGCTTCGGCGATGGTGCACTTTCTAGCACTATATCTCAGCTATTAGGGGATATACAGTTGAACGGTATACTATTTATAGTTTTATTGTAGCACATCATATTTCAAGCGTGCTCGAAAAATCTAGGACGTCATTTTTTGTCGTCGCGGCCCGAAAAAAACAAGTTGAAAAAAGAAGATATCGTGTAATGCCGAGCGGTCTTGCGTGCTACGCGCTTCGGCGATGGTGCACTTTCTAGCACTATATCTCAGCTATTAGGGAATATACAGTTGAACGGTATACTATTTATAGTTTTATTGTAGCACATCATATTTCAAGCGTGCTCGAAAAATCTAGGACGTCATTTTTTGTCGTCGCGGCCCGAAAAAAACAAGTTGAAAAAAGAAGATATCGTGTAATGCCGAGCGGTCTTGCGTGCTACGCGCTTCGGCGATGGTGCACTTTCTAGCACTATATCTCAGCTATTAGGGGATATACAGTTGAACGGTATACTATTTATAGTTTTATTGTAGCACATCATATTTCAAGCGTGCTCGAAAAATCTAGGACGTCATTTTTTGTCGTCGCGGCCCGAAAAAAAACAAGTTGAAAAAAGAAGATATCGTGTAATGCCGAGCGGTCTTGCGTGCTACGCGCTTCTGCGATGGTGCACTTTCTAGCACTATATCTCAGCTATTAGGGGATATACAGTTGAACGGTATACTATTTATAGTTTTATTGTAGCACATCATATTTCAAGCGTGCTCAAAAAATCTAGGACGTCATTTTTTGTCGTCGCGGCCCGAAAAAAACAAGTTGAAAAAAGAAGATATCGTGTAATGCCGAGCGGTCTTGCGTGCTACGCGCTTCGGCGATGGTGCACTTTCTAGCACTATATCTCAGCTATTAGGGGATATACAGTTGAACGGTATACTATTTATAGTTTTATTGTAGCACATCATATTTCAAGCGTGCTCGAAAAATCTAGGACGTCATTTTTTGTCGTCGCGGCCCGAAAAAAACAAGTTGAAAAAAGAAGATATCGTGTAATGCCGAGCGGTCTTGCGTGCTACGCGCTTCGGCGATGGTGCACTTTCTAGCACTATATCTCAGCTATTAGGGGATATACAGTTGAACGGTATACTATTTATAGTTTTATTGTAGCACATCATATTTCAAGCGTCCTCGAAAAATCTAGGACGTCATTTTTTGTCGTCGCGGCCCGAAAAAAACAAGTTGAAAAAAGAAGATATCGTGTAATGCCGAGCGGTCTTGCGTGCTACGCGCTTCGGCGATGGTGCACTTTCTAGCACTATATCTCAGCTATTAGGGGATATACAGTTGAACGGTATACTATTTATAGTTTTATTGTAGCACATCATATTTCAAGCGTGCTCGAAAAATCTAGGACGTCATTTTTTGTCGTCGCGGCCCGAAAAAAACAAGTTGAAAAAAGAAGATATCGTGTAATGCCGAGCGGTCTTGCGTGCTACGTGCTTCGGCGATGGTGTACTTTCTAGCACTATATCTCAGCTATTAGGGGATATACAGTTGAACGGTATACTATTTATAGTTTTATTGTAGCACATCATATTTCAAGCGTGCTCGAAAAATCTAGGACGTCATTTTTTGTCGTCGCGGCCCGAAAAAAACAAGTTGAAAAAAGAAGATATCGTGTAATGCCGAGCGGTCTTGCGTGCTACGCGCTTCGGCGATGGTGCACTTTCTAGCACTATATCTCAGGTATTAGGGGATATACAGTTGAACGGTATACTATTTATAGTTTTATTGTAGCACATCATATTTCAAGCGTGCTCGAAAAATCTAGGACGTCATTTTTTGTCGTTGCGGCCCGAAAAAAACAAGTTGAAAAAAGAAGATATCGTGTAATGCCGAGCGGTCTTGCGTGCTACGCGCTTCGGCGATGGTGCACTTTCTAGCACTATATCTCAGCTATTAGGGGATATACAGTTGAACGGTATACTATTTATAGTTTTATTGTAGCACATCATATTTCAAGCGTGCTCGAAAAATCTAGGACATCATTTTTTGTCGTCGCGGCCCGAAAAAAACAAGTTGAAAAAAGAAGATATCGTGTAATGCCGAGCGGTCTTGCGTGCTACGCGCTTCGGCGATGGTGCACTTTCTAGCACTATATCTCAGCTATTAGGGGATATACAGTTGAACGGTATACTATTTATAGTTTTATTGTAGCACATCATATTTCAAGCGTGCTCGAAAAATCTAGGACGTCATTTTTTGTCGTCGCGGCCCGAAAAAAACAAGTTGAAAAAAGAAGATATCGTGTAATGCCGAGCGGTCTTGCGTGCTACGCGCTTCGGCGATGGTGCACTTTCTAGCACTATATCTCAGCTATTAGGGGATATACAGTTGAACGGTATACTATTTATAGTTTTATTGTAGCACATCATATTTCAAGCGTGCTCGAAAAATCTAGGACGTCATTTTTTGTCGTCGCGGCCCGAAAAAAACAAGTTGAAAAAAGAAGATATCGTGTAATGCCGAGCGGTCTTGCGTGCTACGCGCTTCGGCGATGGTGCACTTTCTAGCACTATATCTCAGCTATTAGGGGATATACAGTTGAACGGTATACTATTTATAGTTTTATTGTAGCACATCATATTTCAAGCGTGCTCGAAAAATCTAGGACGTCATTTTTTGTCGTCGCGGCCCGAAAAAAACAAGTTGAAAAAAGAAGATATCGTGTAATGCCGAGCGGTCTTGCGTGCTACGCGCTTCGGCGATGGTGCACTTTCTAGCACTATATCTCAGCTATTAGGGGATATACAGTTGAACGTTATACTATTTATAGTTTTATTGTAGCACATCATATTTCAAGCGTGCTCGAAAAATCTAGGACGTCATTTTTTGTCGTCGCGGCCCGAAAAAAACAAGTTGAAAAAAGAAGATATCGTGTAATGCCGAGCGGTCTTGCGTGCTACGCGCTTCGGCGATGGTGCACTTTCTAGCACTATATCTCAGCTATTAGGGGATATACAGTTGAACGGTATACTATTTATAGTTTTATTGTAGCACATCATATTTCAAGCGTGCTCGAAAAATCTAGGACGTCATTTTTTGTCGTCGCGGCCCGAAAAAAACAAGTTGAAAAAAGAAGATATCGTGTAATGCCGAGCGGTCTTGCGTGCTACGCGCTTCGGCGATGGTGCACTTTCTAGCACTATATCTCAGCTATTAGGGGATATACAGTTGAACGGTATACTATTTATAGTTTTATTGTAGCACATCATATTTCAAGCGTGCTCGAAAAATCTAGGACGTCATTTTTTGTCGTCGCGGCCCGAAAAAAACAAGTTGAAAAAAGAAGATATCGTGTAATGCCGAGCGGTCTTGCGTGCTACGCGCTTCGGCGATGGTGCACTTTCTAGCACTATATCTCAGCTATTAGGGGATATACAGTTGAACGGTATACTATTTATAGTTTTATTGTAGCACATCATATTTCAAGCGTGCTCGAAAAATCTAGGACGTCATTTTTTGTCGTCGCGGCCCGAAAAAAACAAGTTGAAAAAAGAAGATATCGTGTAATGCCGAGCGGTCTTGCGTGCTACGCGCTTCGGCGATGGTGCACTTTCTAGCACTATATCTCAGCTATTAGGGGATATACAGTTGAACGGTATACTATTTATAGTTTTATTGTAGCACATCATATTTCAAGCGTGCTCGAAAAATCTAGGACGTCATTTTTTGTCGTCGCGGCCCGAAAAAAACAAGTTGAAAAAAGAAGATATCGTGTAATGCCGAGCGGTCTTGCGTGCTACGCGCTTCGGCGATGGTGCACTTTCTAGCACTATATCTCAGCTATTAGGGGATATACAGTTGAACGGTATACTATTTATAGTTTTATTGTAGCACATCATATTTCAAGCGTGCTCGAAAAATCTAGGACGTCATTTTTTGTCGTCGCGGCCCGAAAAAAACAAGTTGAAAAAAGAAGATATCGTGTAATGCCGAGCGGTCTTGCGTGCTACGCGCTTCGGCGATGGTGCACTTTCTAGCACTATATCTCAGCTATTAGGGGATATACAGTTGAACGGTATACTATTTATAGTTTTATTGTAGCACATCATATTTCAAGCGTGCTCGAAAAATCTAGGACGTCATTTTTTGTCGTCGCGGCCCGAAAAAAACAAGTTGAAAAAAGAAGATATCGTGTAATGCCGAGCGGTCTTGCGTGCTACGCGCTTCGGCGATGGTGCACTTTCTAGCACTATATCTCAGCTATTAGGGGATATACAGTTGAACGGTATACTATTTATAGTTTTATTGTAGCACATCATATTTCAAGCGTGCTCGAAAAATCTAGGACGTCATTTTTTGTCGTCGCGGCCCGAAAAAAACAAGTTGAAAAAAGAAGATATCGTGTAATGCCGAGCGGTCTTGCGTGCTACGCGCTTCGGCGATGGTGCACTTTCTAGCACTATATCTCAGCTATTAGGGGATATACAGTTGAACGGTATACTATTTATAGTTTTATTGTAGCACATCATATTTCAAGCGTGCTCGAAAAATCTAGGACGTCATTTTTTGTCGTCGCGGCCCGAAAAAAACAAGTTGAAAAAAGAAGATATCGTGTAATGCCGAGCGGTCTTGCGTGCTACGCGCTTCGGCGATGGTGCACTTTCTAGCACTATATCTCAGCTATTAGGGGATATACAGTTGAACGGTATACTATTTATAGTTTTATTGTAGCACATCATATTTCAAGCGTGCTCGAAAAATCTAGGACGTCATTTTTTGTCGTCGCAGCCCGAAAAAAACAAGTTGAAAAAAGAAGATATCGTGTAATGCCGAGCGGTCTTGCGTGCTACGCGCTTCGGCGATGGTGCACTTTCTAGCACTATATCTCAGCTATTAGGGGATATACAGTTGAACGGTATACTATTTATAGTTTTATTGTAGCACATCATATTTCAAGCGTGCTCGAAAAATCTAGGACGTCATTTTTTGTCGTCGCGGCCCGAAAAAAACAAGTTGAAAAAAGAAGATATCGTGTAATGCCGAGCGGTCTTGCGTGCTACGCGCTTCGGCGATGGTGCACTTTCTAGCACTATATCTCAGCTATTATAGGGGATATACAGTTGAACGGTATACTATTTATAGTTTTATTGTAGCACATCATATTTCAAGCGTGCTCGAAAAATCTAGGACGTCATTTTTTGTCGTCGCGGCCCGAAAAAAACAAGTTGAAAAAAGAAGATATCGTGTAATGCCGAGCGGTCTTGCGTGCTACGCGCTTCGGCGATGGTGCACTTTCTAGCACTATATCTCAGCTATTAGGGGATATACAGTTGAACGGTATACTATTTATAGTTTTATTGTAGCACATCATATTTCAAGCGTGCTCGAAAAATCTAGGACGTCATTTTTTGTCGTCGCGGCCCGAAAAAAACAAGTTGAAAAAAGAAGATATCGTGTAATGCCGAGCGGTCTTGCGTGCTACGCGCTTCGGCGATGGTGCACTTTCTAGCACTATATCTCAGCTATTAGGGGATATACAGTTGAACGGTATACTATTTATAGTTTTATTGTAGCACATCATATTTCAAGCGTGCTCGAAAAATCTAGGACGTCATTTTTTGTCGTCGCGGCCCGAAAAAAACAAGTTGAAAAAAGAAGATATCGTGTAATGCCGAGCGGTCTTGCGTGCTACGCGCTTCGGCGATGGTGCACTTTCTAGCACTATATCTCAGCTATTAGGGGATATACAGTTGAACGGTATACTATTTATAGTTTTATTGTAGCACATCATATTTCAAGCGTGCTCGAAAAATCTAGGACGTCATTTTTTGTCGTCGCGGCCCGAAAAAAACAAGTTGAAAAAAGAAGATATCGTGTAATGCCGAGCGGTCTTGCGTGCTACGCGCTTCGGCGATGGTGCACTTTCTAGCACTATATCTCAGCTATTAGGGGATATACAGTTGAACGGTATACTATTTATAGTTTTATTGTAGCACATCATATTTCAAGCGTGCTCGAAAAATCTAGGACGTCATTTTTTGTCGTCGCGGCCCGAAAAAAAACAAGTTGAAAAAAGAAGATATCGTGTAATGCCGAGCGGTCTTGCGTGCTACGTGCTTCGGCGATGGTGTACTTTCTAGCACTATATCTCAGCTATTAGGGGATATACAGTTGAACGGTATACTATTTATAGTTTTATTGTAGCACATCATATTTCAAGCGTGCTCGAAAAATCTAGGACGTCATTTTTTGTCGTCGCGGCCCGAAAAAAACAAGTTGAAAAAAGAAGATATCGTGTAATGCCGAGCGGTCTTGCGTGCTACGCGCTTCGGCGATGGTGCACTTTCTAGCACTATATCTCAGCTATTAGGGGATATACAGTTGAACGGTATACTATTTATAGTTTTATTGTAGCACATCATATTTCAAGCGTGCTCGAAAAATCTAGGACGTCATTTTTTGTCGTCGCGGCCCGAAAAAAACAAGTTGAAAAAAGAAGATATCGTGTAATGCCGAGCGGTCTTGCGTGCTACGCGCTTCGGCGATGGTGCACTTTCTAGCACTATATCTCAGCTATTAGGGGATATACAGTTGAACGGTATACTATTTATAGTTTTATTGTAGCACATCATATTTCAAGCGTGCTCGAAAAATCTAGGACGTCATTTTTTGTCGTCGCGGCCCGAAAAAAACAAGTTGAAAAAAGAAGATATCGTGTAATGCCGAGCGGTCTTGCGTGCTACGCGCTTCGGCGATGGTGCACTTTCTAGCACTATATCTCAGCTATTAGGGGATATACAGTTGAACGGTATACTATTTATAGTTTTATTGTAGCACATCATATTTCAAGCGTGCTCGAAAAATCTAGGACGTCATTTTTTGTCGTCGCGGCCCGAAAAAAACAAGTTGAAAAAAGAAGATATCGTGTAATGCCGAGCGGTCTTGCGTGCTACGCGCTTCGGCGATGGTGCACTTTCTAGCACTATATCTCAGCTATTAGGGGATATACAGTTGAACGGTATACTATTTATAGTTTTATTGTAGCACATCATATTTCAAGCGTGCTCGAAAAATCTAGGACGTCATTTTTTGTCGTCGCGGCCCGAAAAAAACAAGTTGAAAAAAGAAGATATCGTGTAATGCCGAGCGGTCTTGCGTGCTACGCGCTTCGGCGATGGTGCACTTTCTAGCACTATATCTCAGCTATTAGGGGATATACAGTTGAACGGTATACTATTTATAGTTTTATTGTAGCACATCATATTTCAAGCGTGCTCGAAAAATCTAGGACGTCATTTTTTGTCGTCGCGGCCCGAAAAAAACAAGTTGAAAAAAGAAGATATCGTGTAATGCCGAGCGGTCTTGCGTGCTACGCGCTTCGGCGATGGTGCACTTTCTAGCACTATATCTCAGCTATTAGGGGATATACAGTTGAACGGTATACTATTTATAGTTTTATTGTAGCACATCATATTTCAAGCGTGCTCGAAAAATCTAGGACGTCATTTTTTGTCGTCGCGGCCCGAAAAAAACAAGTTGAAAAAAGAAGATATCGTGTAATGCCGAGCGGTCTTGCGTGCTACGCGCTTCGGCGATGGTGCACTTTCTAGCACTATATCTCAGCTATTAGGGGATATACAGTTGAACGGTATACTATTTATAGTTTTATTGTAGCACATCATATTTCAAGCGTGCTCGAAAAATCTAGGACGTCATTTTTTGTCGTCGCGGCCCGAAAAAAACAAGTTGAAAAAAGAAGATATCGTGTAATGCCGAGCGGTCTTGCGTGCTACGCGCTTCGGCGATGGTGCACTTTCTAGCACTATATCTCAGCTATTAGGGGATATACAGTTGAACGGTATACTATTTATAGTTTTATTGTAGCACATCATATTTCAAGCGTGCTCGAAAAATCTAGGACGTCATTTTTTGTCGTCGCGGCCCGAAAAAAACAAGTTGAAAAAAGAAGATATCGTGTAATGCCGAGCGGTCTTGCGTGCTACGCGCTTCGGCGATGGTGCACTTTCTAGCACTATATCTCAGCTATTAGGGGATATACAGTTGAACGGTATACTATTTATAGTTTTATTGTAGCACATCATATTTCAAGCGTGCTCGAAAAATCTAGGACGTCATTTTTTGTCGTCGCGGCCCGAAAAAAACAAGTTGAAAAAAGAAGATATCGTGTAATGCCGAGCGGTCTTGCGTGCTACGCGCTTCGGCGATGGTGCACTTTCTAGCACTATATCTCAGCTATTAGGGGATATACAGTTGAACGGTATACTATTTATAGTTTTATTGTAGCACATCATATTTCAAGCGTGCTCGAAAAATCTAGGACGTCATTTTTTGTCGTCGCGGCCCGAAAAAAACAAGTTGAAAAAAGAAGATATCGTGTAATGCCGAGCGGTCTTGCGTGCTACGCGCTTCGGCGATGGTGCACTTTCTAGCACTATATCTCAGCTATTAGGGGATATACAGTTGAACGGTATACTATTTATAGTTTTATTGTAGCACATCATATTTCAAGCGTGCTCGAAAAATCTAGGACGTCATTTTTTGTCGTCGCGGCCCGAAAAAAACAAGTTGAAAAAAGAAGATATCGTGTAATGCCGAGCGGTCTTGCGTGCTACGCGCTTCGGCGATGGTGCACTTTCTAGCACTATATCTCAGCTATTAGGGGATATACAGTTGAACGGTATACTATTTATAGTTTTATTGTAGCACATCATATTTCAAGCGTGCTCGAAAAATCTAGGACGTCATTTTTTGTCGTCGCGGCCCGAAAAAAACAAGTTGAAAAAAGAAGATATCGTGTAATGCCGAGCGGTCTTGCGTGCTACGCGCTTCGGCGATGGTGCACTTTCTAGCACTATATCTCAGCTATTAGGGGATATACAGTTGAACGGTATACTATTTATAGTTTTATTGTAGCACATCATATTTCAAGCGTGCTCGAAAAATCTAGGACGTCATTTTTTGTCGTCGCGGCCCGAAAAAAACAAGTTGAAAAAAGAAGATATCGTGTAATGCCGAGCGGTCTTGCGTGCTACGCGCTTCGGCGATGGTGCACTTTCTAGCACTATATCTCAGCTATTAGGGGATATACAGTTGAACGGTATACTATTTATAGTTTTATTGTAGCACATCATATTTCAAGCGTGCTCGAAAAATCTAGGACGTCATTTTTTGTCGTCGCGGCCCGAAAAAAACAAGTTGAAAAAAGAAGATATCGTGTAATGCCGAGCGGTCTTGCGTGCTACGCGCTTCGGCGATGGTGCACTTTCTAGCACTATATCTCAGCTATTAGGGGATATACAGTTGAACGGTATACTATTTATAGTTTTATTGTAGCACATCATATTTCAAGCGTGCTCGAAAAATCTAGGACGTCATTTTTTGTCGTCGCGGCCCGAAAAAAACAAGTTGAAAAAAGAAGATATCGTGTAATGCCGAGCGGTCTTGCGTGCTACGCGCTTCGGCGATGGTGCACTTTCTAGCACTATATCTCAGCTATTAGGGGATATACAGTTGAACGGTATACTATTTATAGTTTTATTGTAGCACATCATATTTCAAGCGTGCTCGAAAAATCTAGGACGTCATTTTTTGTCGTCGCGGCCCGAAAAAAACAAGTTGAAAAAAGAAGATATCGTGTAATGCCGAGCGGTCTTGCGTGCTACGCGCTTCGGCGATGGTGCACTTTCTAGCACTATATCTCAGCTATTAGGGGATATACAGTTGAACGGTATACTATTTATAGTTTTATTGTAGCACATCATATTTCAAGCGTGCTCGAAAAATCTAGGACGTCATTTTTTGTCGTCGCGGCCCGAAAAAAACAAGTTGAAAAAAGAAGATATCGTGTAATGCCGAGCGGTCTTGCGTGCTACGCGCTTCGGCGATGGTGCACTTTCTAGCACTATATCTCAGCTATTAGGGGATATACAGTTGAACGGTATACTATTTATAGTTTTATTGTAGCACATCATATTTCAAGCGTGCTCGAAAAATCTAGGACGTCATTTTTTGTCGTCGCGGCCCGAAAAAAACAAGTTGAAAAAGAAGATATCGTGTAATGCCGAGCGGTCTTGCGTGCTACGCGCTTCGGCGATGGTGCACTTTCTAGCACTATATCTCAGCTATTAGGGGATATACAGTTGAACGGTATACTATTTATAGTTTTATTGTAGCACATCATATTTCAAGCGTGCTCGAAAAATCTAGGACGTCATTTTTTGTCGTCGCGGCCCGAAAAAAACAAGTTGAAAAAAGAAGATATCGTGTAATGCCGAGCGGTCTTGCGTGCTACGCGCTTCGGCGATGGTGCACTTTCTAGCACTATATCTCAGCTATTAGGGGATATACAGTTGAACGGTATACTATTTATAGTTTTATTGTAGCACATCATATTTCAAGCGTGCTCGAAAAATCTAGGACGTCATTTTTTGTCGTCGCGGCCCGAAAAAAACAAGTTGAAAAAAGAAGATATCGTGTAATGCCGAGCGGTCTTGCGTGCTACGCGCTTCGGCGATGGTGCACTTTCTAGCACTATATCTCAGCTATTAGGGGATATACAGTTGAACGGTATACTATTTATAGTTTTATTGTAGCACATCATATTTCAAGCGTGCTCGAAAAATCTAGGACGTCATTTTTTGTCGTCGCGGCCCGAAAAAAACAAGTTGAAAAAAGAAGATATCGTGTAATGCCGAGCGGTCTTGCGTGCTACGCGCTTCGGCGATGGTGCACTTTCTAGCACTATATCTCAGCTATTAGGGGATATACAGTTGAACGGTATACTATTTATAGTTTTATTGTAGCACATCATATTTCAAGCGTGCTCGAAAAATCTAGGACGTCATTTTTTGTCGTCGCGGCCCGAAAAAAACAAGTTGAAAAAAGAAGATATCGTGTAATGCCGAGCGGTCTTGCGTGCTACGCGCTTCGGCGATGGTGCACTTTCTAGCACTATATCTCAGCTATTAGGGGATATACAGTTGAACGGTATACTATTTATAGTTTTATTGTAGCACATCATATTTCAAGCGTGCTCGAAAAATCTAGGACGTCATTTTTTGTCGTCGCGGCCCGAAAAAAACAAGTTGAAAAAAGAAGATATCGTGTAATGCCGAGCGGTCTTGCGTGCTACGCGCTTCGGCGATGGTGCACTTTCTAGCACTATATCTCAGCTATTAGGGGATATACAGTTGAACGGTATACTATTTATAGTTTTATTGTAGCACATCATATTTCAAGCGTGCTCGAAAAATCTAGGACGTCATTTTTTGTCGTCGCGGCCCGAAAAAAACAAGTTGAAAAAAGAAGATATCGTGTAATGCCGAGCGGTCTTGCGTGCTACGCGCTTCGGCGATGGTGCACTTTCTAGCACTATATCTCAGCTATTAGGGGATATACAGTTGAACGGTATACTATTTATAGTTTTATTGTAGCACATCATATTTCAAGCGTGCTCGAAAAATCTAGGACGTCATTTTTTGTCGTCGCGGCCCGAAAAAAACAAGTTGAAAAAAGAAGATATCGTGTAATGCCGAGCGGTCTTGCGTGCTACGCGCTTCGGCGATGGTGCACTTTCTAGCACTATATCTCAGCTATTAGGGGATATACAGTTGAACGGTATACTATTTATAGTTTTATTGTAGCACATCATATTTCAAGCGTGCTCGAAAAATCTAGGACGTCATTTTTTGTCGTCGCGGCCCGAAAAAAACAAGTTGAAAAAAGAAGATATCGTGTAATGCCGAGCGGTCTTGCGTGCTACGCGCTTCGGCGATGGTGCACTTTCTAGCACTATATCTCAGCTATTAGGGGATATACAGTTGAACGGTATACTATTTATAGTTTTATTGTAGCACATCATATTTCAAGCGTGCTCGAAAAATCTAGGACGTCATTTTTTGTCGTCGCGGCCCGAAAAAAACAAGTTGAAAAAAGAAGATATCGTGTAATGCCGAGCGGTCTTGCGTGCTACGCGCTTCGGCGATGGTGCACTTTCTAGCACTATATCTCAGCTATTAGGGGATATACAGTTGAACGGTATACTATTTATAGTTTTATTGTAGCACATCATATTTCAAGCGTGCTCGAAAAATCTAGGACGTCATTTTTTGTCGTCGCGGCCCGAAAAAAACAAGTTGAAAAAAGAAGATATCGTGTAATGCCGAGCGGTCTTGCGTGCTACGCGCTTCGGCGATGGTGCACTTTCTAGCACTATATCTCAGCTATTAGGGGATATACAGTTGAACGGTATACTATTTATAGTTTTATTGTAGCACATCATATTTCAAGCGTGCTCGAAAAATCTAGGACGTCATTTTTTGTCGTCGCGGCCCGAAAAAAACAAGTTGAAAAAAGAAGATATCGTGTAATGCCGAGCGGTCTTGCGTGCTACGCGCTTCGGCGATGGTGCACTTTCTAGCACTATATCTCAGCTATTAGGGGATATACAGTTGAACGGTATACTATTTATAGTTTTATTGTAGCACATCATATTTCAAGCGTGCTCGAAAAATCTAGGACGTCATTTTTTGTCGTCGCGGCCCGAAAAAAACAAGTTGAAAAAAGAAGATATCGTGTAATGCCGAGCGGTCTTGCGTGCTACGCGCTTCGGCGATGGTGCACTTTCTAGCACTATATCTCAGCTATTAGGGGATATACAGTTGAACGGTATACTATTTATAGTTTTATTGTAGCACATCATATTTCAAGCGTGCTCGAAAAATCTAGGACGTCATTTTTTGTCGTCGCGGCCCGAAAAAAACAAGTTGAAAAAAGAAGATATCGTGTAATGCCGAGCGGTCTTGCGTACTACGCGCTTCGGCGATGGTGCACTTTCTAGCACTATATCTCAGCTATTAGGGGATATACAGTTGAACGGTATACTATTTATAGTTTTATTGTAGCACATCATATTTCAAGCGTGCTCGAAAAATCTAGGACGTCATTTTTTGTCGTCGCGGCCCGAAAAAAACAAGTTGAAAAAAGAAGATATCGTGTAATGCCGAGCGGTCTTGCGTGCTACGCGCTTCGGCGATGGTGCACTTTCTAGCACTATATCTCAGCTATTAGGGGATATACAGTTGAACGGTATACTATTTATAGTTTTATTGTAGCACATCATATTTCAAGCGTGCTCGAAAAATCTAGGACGTCATTTTTTGTCGTCGCGGCCCGAAAAAAACAAGTTGAAAAAAGAAGATATCGTGTAATGCCGAGCGGTCTTGCGTGCTACGCGCTTCGGCGATGGTGCACTTTCTAGCACTATATCTCAGCTATTAGGGGATATACAGTTGAACGGTATACTATTTATAGTTTTATTGTAGCACATCATATTTCAAGCGTGCTCGAAAAATCTAGGACGTCATTTTTTGTCGTCGCGGCCCGAAAAAAACAAGTTGAAAAAAGAAGATATCGTGTAATGCCGAGCGGTCTTGCGTGCTACGCGCTTCGGCGATGGTGCACTTTCTAGCACTATATCTCAGCTATTAGGGGATATACAGTTGAACGGTATACTATTTATAGTTTTATTGTAGCACATCATATTTCAAGCGTGCTCGAAAAATCTAGGACGTCATTTTTTGTCGTCGCGGCCCGAAAAAAACAAGTTGAAAAAAGAAGATATCGTGTAATGCCGAGCGGTCTTGCGTACTACGCGCTTCGGCGATGGTGCACTTTCTAGCACTATATCTCAGCTATTAGGGGATATACAGTTGAACGGTATACTATTTATAGTTTTATTGTAGCACATCATATTTCAAGCGTGCTCGAAAAATCTAGGACGTCATTTTTTGTCGTCGCGGCCCGAAAAAAACAAGTTGAAAAAAGAAGATATCGTGTAATGCCGAGCGGTCTTGCGTGCTACGCGCTTCGGCGATGGTGCACTTTCTAGCACTATATCTCAGCTATTAGGGGATATACAGTTGAACGGTATACTATTTATAGTTTTATTGTAGCACATCATATTTCAAGCGTGCTCGAAAAATCTAGGACGTCATTTTTTGTCGTCGCGGCCCGAAAAAAACAAGTTGAAAAAAGAAGATATCGTGTAATGCCGAGCGGTCTTGCGTGCTACGCGCTTCGGCGATGGTGCACTTTCTAGCACTATATCTCAGCTATTAGGGGATATACAGTTGAACGGTATACTATTTATAGTTTTATTGTAGCACATCATATTTCAAGCGTGCTCGAAAAATCTAGGACGTCATTTTTTGTCGTCGCGGCCCGAAAAAAACAAGTTGAAAAAAGAAGATATCGTGTAATGCCGAGCGGTCTTGCGTGCTACGCGCTTCGGCGATGGTGCACTTTCTAGCACTATATCTCAGCTATTAGGGGATATACAGTTGAACGGTATACTATTTATAGTTTTATTGTAGCACATCATATTTCAAGCGTGCTCGAAAAATCTAGGACGTCATTTTTTGTCGTCGCGGCCCGAAAAAAACAAGTTGAAAAAAGAAGATATCGTGTAATGCCGAGCGGTCTTGCGTGCTACGCGCTTCGGCGATAGGTGCACTTTCTAGCACTATATCTCAGCTATTAGGGGATATACAGTTGAACGGTATACTATTTATAGTTTTATTGTAGCACATCATATTTCAAGCGTGCTCGAAAAATCTAGGACGTCATTTTTTGTCGTCGCGGCCCGAAAAAAACAAGTTGAAAAAAGAAGATATCGTGTAATGCCGAGCGGTCTTGCGTGCTACGCGCTTCGGCGATGGTGCACTTTCTAGCACTATATCTCAGCTATTAGGGGATATACAGTTGAACGGTATACTATTTATAGTTTTATTGTAGCACATCATATTTCAAGCGTGCTCGAAAAATCTAGGACGTCATTTTTTGTCGTCGCGGCCCGAAAAAAACAAGTTGAAAAAAGAAGATATCGTGTAATGCCGAGCGGTCTTGCGTGCTACGCGCTTCGGCGATGGTGCACTTTCTAGCACTATATCTCAGCTATTAGGGGATATACAGTTGAACGGTATACTATTTATAGTTTTATTGTAGCACATCATATTTCAAGCGTGCTCGAAAAATCTAGGACGTCATTTTTTGTCGTCGCGGCCCGAAAAAAACAAGTTGAAAAAAGAAGATATCGTGTAATGCCGAGCGGTCTTGCGTACTACGCGCTTCGGCGATGGTGCACTTTCTAGCACTATATCTCAGCTATTAGGGGATATACAGTTGAACGGTATACTATTTATAGTTTTATTGTAGCACATCATATTTCAAGCGTGCTCGAAAAATCTAGGACGTCATTTTTTGTCGTCGCGGCCCGAAAAAAACAAGTTGAAAAAAGAAGATATCGTGTAATGCCGAGCGGTCTTGCGTGCTACGCGCTTCGGCGATGGTGCACTTTCTAGCACTATATCTCAGCTATTAGGGGATATACAGTTGAACGGTATACTATTTATAGTTTTATTGTAGCACATCATATTTCAAGCGTGCTCGAAAAATCTAGGACGTCATTTTTTGTCGTCGCGGCCCGAAAAAAACAAGTTGAAAAAAGAAGATATCGTGTAATGCCGAGCGGTCTTGCGTGCTACGCGCTTCGGCGATGGTGCACTTTCTAGCACTATATCTCAGCTATTAGGGGATATACAGTTGAACGGTATACTATTTATAGTTTTATTGTAGCACATCATATTTCAAGCGTGCTCGAAAAATCTAGGACGTCATTTTTTGTCGTCGCGGCCCGAAAAAAACAAGTTGAAAAAAGAAGATATCGTGTAATGCCGAGCGGTCTTGCGTGCTACGCGCTTCGGCGATGGTGCACTTTCTAGCACTATATCTCAGCTATTAGGGGATATACAGTTGAACGGTATACTATTTATAGTTTTATTGTAGCACATCATATTTCAAGCGTGCTCGAAAAATCTAGGACGTCATTTTTTGTCGTCGCGGCCCGAAAAAAACAAGTTGAAAAAAGAAGATATCGTGTAATGCCGAGCGGTCTTGCGTGCTACGCGCTTCGGCGATAGTGCACTTTCTAGCACTATATCTCAGCTATTAGGGGATATACAGTTGAACGGTATACTATTTATAGTTTTATTGTAGCACATCATATTTCAAGCGTGCTCGAAAAATCTAGGACGTCATTTTTTGTCGTCGCGGCCCGAAAAAAACAAGTTGAAAAAAGAAGATATCGTGTAATGCCGAGCGGTCTTGCGTGCTACGCGCTTCGGCGATGGTGCACTTTCTAGCACTATATCTCAGCTATTAGGGGATATACAGTTGAACGGTATACTATTTATAGTTTTATTGTAGCACATCATATTTCAAGCGTGCTCGAAAAATCTAGGACGTCATTTTTTGTCGTCGCGGCCCGAAAAAAACAAGTTGAAAAAGAAGATATCGTGTAATGCCGAGCGGTCTTGCGTGCTACGCGCTTCGGCGATGGTGCACTTTCTAGCACTATATCTCAGCTATTAGGGGATATACAGTTGAACGGTATACTATTTATAGTTTTATTGTAGCACATCATATTTCAAGCGTGCTCGAAAAATCTAGGACGTCATTTTTTGTCGTCGCGGCCCGAAAAAAACAAGTTGAAAAAAGAAGATATCGTGTAATGCCGAGCGGTCTTGCGTACTACGCGCTTCGGCGATGGTGCACTTTCTAGCACTATATCTCAGCTATTAGGGGATATACAGTTGAACGGTATACTATTTATAGTTTTATTGTAGCACATCATATTTCAAGCGTGCTCGAAAAATCTAGGACGTCATTTTTTGTCGTCGCGGCCCGAAAAAAACAAGTTGAAAAAAGAAGATATCGTGTAATGCCGAGCGGTCTTGCGTGCTACGCGCTTCGGCGATGGTGCACTTTCTAGCACTATATCTCAGCTATTAGGGGATATACAGTTGAACGGTATACTATTTATAGTTTTATTGTAGCACATCATATTTCAAGCGTGCTCGAAAAATCTAGGACGTCATTTTTTGTCGTCGCGGCCCGAAAAAAACAAGTTGAAAAAAGAAGATATCGTGTAATGCCGAGCGGTCTTGCGTGCTACGCGCTTCGGCGATGGTGCACTTTCTAGCACTATATCTCAGCTATTAGGGGATATACAGTTGAACGGTATACTATTTATAGTTTTATTGTAGCACATCATATTTCAAGCGTGCTCGAAAAATCTAGGACGTCATTTTTTGTCGTCGCGGCCCGAAAAAAACAAGTTGAAAAAAGAAGATATCGTGTAATGCCGAGCGGTCTTGCGTGCTACGCGCTTCGGCGATAGTGCACTTTCTAGCACTATATCTCAGCTATTAGGGGATATACAGTTGAACGGTATACTATTTATAGTTTTATTGTAGCACATCATATTTCAAGCGTGCTCGAAAAATCTAGGACGTCATTTTTTGTCGTCGCGGCCCGAAAAAAACAAGTTGAAAAAAGAAGATATCGTGAAATGCCGAGCGGTCTTGCGTGCTACGCGCTTCGGCGATGGTGCACTTTCTAGCACTATATCTCAGCTATTAGGGGATATACAGTTGAACGGTATACTATTTATAGTTTTATTGTAGCACATCATATTTCAAGCGTGCTCGAAAAATCTAGGACGTCATTTTTTGTCGTCGCGGCCCGAAAAAAACAAGTTGAAAAAAGAAGATATCGTGTAATGCCGAGCGGTCTTGCGTGCTACGCGCTTCGGCGATGGTGCACTTTCTAGCACTATATCTCAGCTATTAGGGGATGTACAGTTGAACGGTATACTATTTATAGTTTTATTGTAGCACATCATATTTCAAGTGTGCTCGAAAAATCTAGGACGTCATTTTTTGTCGTCTCGGCCCGAAAAAAACAAGTTGAAAAAAGAAGATATCGTGTAATGCCGAGCGGTCTTGCGTGCTACGCGCTTCGGCGATGGTGCACTTTCTAGCACTATATCTCAGCTATTAGGGGATATACAGTTAAACGGTATACTATTTATAGTTTTATTGTAGCACATCATATTTCAAGCGTGCTCGAAAAATCTAGGACGTCATTTTTTGTCGTCGCGGCCCGAAAAAAACAAGTTGAAAAAAGAAGATATCGTGTAATGCCGAGCGGTCTTGCGTGCTACGCGCTTCGGCGATAGTGCACTTTCTAGCACTATATCTCAGCTATTAGGGGATATACAGTTGAACGGTATACTATTTATAGTTTTATTGTAGCACATCATATTTCAAGCGTGCTCGAAAAATCTAGGACGTCATTTTTTGTCGTCGCGGCCCGAAAAAAACAAGTTGAAAAAAGAAGATATCGTGTAATGCCGAGCGGTCTTGCGTGCTACGCGCTTCGGCGATGGTGCACTTTCTAGCACTATATCTCAGCTATTAGGGGATATACAGTTGAACGGTATACTATTTATAGTTTTATTGTAGCACATCATATTTCAAGCGTGCTCGAAAAATCTAGGACGTCATTTTTTGTCGTCGCGGCCCGAAAAAAACAAGTTGAAAAAAGAAGATATCGTGTAATGCCGAGCGGTCTTGCGTGCTACGCGCTTCGGCGATGGTGCACTTTCTAGCACTATATCTCAGCTATTAGGGGATATACAGTTGAACGGTATACTATTTATAGTTTTATTGTAGCACATCATATTTCAAGCGTGCTCGAAAAATCTAGGACGTCATTTTTTGTCGTCGCGGCCCGAAAAAAACAAGTTGAAAAAAGAAGATATCGTGTAATGCCGAGCGGTCTTGCGTGCTACGCGCTTCGGCGATAGTGCACTTTCTAGCACTATATCTCAGCTATTAGGGGATATACAGTTGAACGGTATACTATTTATAGTTTTATTGTAGCACATCATATTTCAAGCGTGCTCGAAAAATCTAGGACGTCATTTTTTGTCGTCGCGGCCCGAAAAAAACAAGTTGAAAAAAGAAGATATCGTGAAATGCCGAGCGGTCTTGCGTGCTACGCGCTTCGGCGATGGTGCACTTTCTAGCACTATATCTCAGCTATTAGGGGATATACAGTTGAACGGTATACTATTTATAGTTTTATTGTAGCACATCATATTTCAAGCGTGCTCGAAAAATCTAGGACGTCATTTTTTGTCGTCGCGGCCCGAAAAAAACAAGTTGAAAAAAGAAGATATCGTGTAATGCCGAGCGGTCTTGCGTGCTACGCGCTTCGGCGATGGTGCACTTTCTAGCACTATATCTCAGCTATTAGGGGATGTACAGTTGAACGGTATACTATTTATAGTTTTATTGTAGCACATCATATTTCAAGTGTGCTCGAAAAATCTAGGACGTCATTTTTTGTCGTCTCGGCCCGAAAAAAACAAGTTGAAAAAAGAAGATATCGTGTAATGCCGAGCGGTCTTGCGTGCTACGCGCTTCGGCGATGGTGCACTTTCTAGCACTATATCTCAGCTATTAGGGGATATACAGTTAAACGGTATACTATTTATAGTTTTATTGTAGCACATCATATTTCAAGCGTGCTCGAAAAATCTAGGACGTCATTTTTTGTCGTCGCGGCCCGAAAAAAACAAGTTGAAAAAAGAAGATATCGTGTAATGCCGAGCGGTCTTGCGTGCTACGCGCTTCGGCGATAGTGCACTTTCTAGCACTATATCTCAGCTATTAGGGGATATACAGTTGAACGGTATACTATTTATAGTTTTATTGTAGCACATCATATTTCAAGCGTGCTCGAAAAATCTAGGACGTCATTTTTTGTCGTCGCGGCCCGAAAAAAACAAGTTGAAAAAAGAAGATATCGTGTAATGCCGAGCGGTCTTGCGTGCTACGCGCTTCGGCGATGGTGCACTTTCTAGCACTATATCTCAGCTATTAGGGGATATACAGTTGAACGGTATACTATTTATAGTTTTATTGTAGCACATCATATTTCAAGCGTGCTCGAAAAATCTAGGACGTCATTTTTTGTCGTCGCGGCCCGAAAAAAACAAGTTGAAAAAAGAAGATATCGTGTAATGCCGAGCGGTCTTGCGTGCTACGCGCTTCGGCGATGGTGCACTTTCTAGCACTATATCTCAGCTATTAGGGGATATACAGTTGAACGGTATACTATTTATAGTTTTATTGTAGCACATCATATTTCAAGCGTGCTCGAAAAATCTAGGACGTCATTTTTTGTCGTCGCGGCCCGAAAAAAACAAGTTGAAAAAAGAAGATATCGTGTAATGCCGAGCGGTCTTGCGTGCTACGCGCTTCGGCGATGGTGCACTTTCTAGCACTATATCTCAGCTATTAGGGGATATACAGTTGAACGGTATACTATTTATAGTTTTATTGTAGCACATCATATTTCAAGCGTGCTCGAAAAATCTAGGACGTCATTTTTTGTCGTCGCGGCCCGAAAAAAACAAGTTGAAAAAAGAAGATATCGTGTAATGCCGAGCGGTCTTGCGTGCTACGCGCTTCGGCGATGGTGCACTTTCTAGCACTATATCTCAGCTATTAGGGGATATACAGTTGAACGGTATACTATTTATAGTTTTATTGTAGCACATCATATTTCAAGCGTGCTCGAAAAATCTAGGACGTCATTTTTTGTCGTCGCGGCCCGAAAAAAACAAGTTGAGAAAAGAAGATATCGTGTAATGCCGAGCGGTCTTGCGTGCTACGCGCTTCGGCGATGGTGCACTTTCTAGCACTATATCTCAGCTATTAGGGGATATACAGTTGAACGGTATACTATTTATAGTTTTATTGTAGCACATCATATTTCAAGCGTGCTCGAAAAATCTAGGACGTCATTTTTTGTCGTCGCGGCCCGAAAAAAACAAGTTGAAAAAAGAAGATATCGTGTAATGCCGAGCGGTCTTGCGTGCTACGCGCTTCGGCGATGGTGCACTTTCTAGCACTATATCTCAGCTATTAGGGGATATACAGTTGAACGGTATACTATTTATAGTTTTATTGTAGCACATCATATTTCAAGCGTGCTCGAAAAATCTAGGACGTCATTTTTTGTCGTCGCGGCCCGAAAAAAACAAGTTGAAAAAAGAAGATATCGTGTAATGCCGAGCGGTCTTGCGTGCTACGCGCTTCGGCGATGGTGCACTTTCTAGCACTATATCTCAGCTATTAGGGGATATACAGTTGAACGGTATACTATTTATAGTTTTATTGTAGCACATCATATTTCAAGCGTGCTCGAAAAATCTAGGACGTCATTTTTTGTCGTCGCGGCCCGAAAAAAACAAGTTGAAAAAAGAAGATATCGTGTAATGCCGAGCGGTCTTGCGTGCTACGCGCTTCGGCGATAGTGCACTTTCTAGCACTATATCTCAGCTATTAGGGGATATACAGTTGAACGGTATACTATTTATAGTTTTATTGTAGCACATCATATTTCAAGCGTGCTCGAAAAATCTAGGACGTCATTTTTTGTCGTCGCGGCCCGAAAAAAACAAGTTGAAAAAAGAAGATATCGTGTAATGCCGAGCGGTCTTGCGTGCTACGCGCTTCGGCGATGGTGCACTTTCTAGCACTATATCTCAGCTATTAGGGGATATACAGTTGAACGGTATACTATTTATAGTTTTATTGTAGCACATCATATTTCAAGCGTGCTCGAAAAATCTAGGACGTCATTTTTTGTCGTCGCGGCCCGAAAAAAACAAGTTGAAAAAAGAAGATATCGTGTAATGCCGAGCGGTCTTGCGTACTACGCGCTTCGGCGATGGTGCACTTTCTAGCACTATATCTCAGCTATTAGGGGATATACAGTTGAACGGTATACTATTTATAGTTTTATTGTAGCACATCATATTTCAAGCGTGCTCGAAAAATCTAGGACGTCATTTTTTGTCGTCGCGGCCCGAAAAAAACAAGTTGAAAAAAGAAGATATCGTGTAATGCCGAGCGGTCTTGCGTGCTACGCGCTTCGGCGATGGTGCACTTTCTAGCACTATATCTCAGCTATTAGGGGATATACAGTTGAACGGTATACTATTTATAGTTTTATTGTAGCACATCATATTTCAAGCGTGCTCGAAAAATCTAGGACGTCATTTTTTGTCGTCGCGGCCCGAAAAAAACAAGTTGAAAAAAGAAGATATCGTGTAATGCCGAGCGGTCTTGCGTGCTACGCGCTTCGGCGATGGTGCACTTTCTAGCACTATATCTCAGCTATTAGGGGATATACAGTTGAACGGTATACTATTTATAGTTTTATTGTAGCACATCATATTTCAAGCGTGCTCGAAAAATCTAGGACGTCATTTTTTGTCGTCGCGGCCCGAAAAAAACAAGTTGAAAAAAGAAGATATCGTGTAATGCCGAGCGGTCTTGCGTGCTACGCGCTTCGGCGATGGTGCACTTTCTAGCACTATATCTCAGCTATTAGGGGATATACAGTTGAACGGTATACTATTTATAGTTTTATTGTAGCACATCATATTTCAAGCGTGCTCGAAAAATCTAGGACGTCATTTTTTGTCGTCGCGGCCCGAAAAAAACAAGTTGAAAAAAGAAGATATCGTGTAATGCCGAGCGGTCTTGCGTGCTACGCGCTTCGGCGATGGTGCACTTTCTAGCACTATATCTCAGCTATTAGGGGATATACAGTTGAACGGTATACTATTTATAGTTTTATTGTAGCACATCATATTTCAAGCGTGCTCGAAAAATCTAGGACGTCATTTTTTGTCGTCGCGGCCCGAAAAAAACAAGTTGAAAAAAGAAGATATCGTGTAATGCCGAGCGGTCTTGCGTGCTACGCGCTTCGGCGATGGTGCACTTTCTAGCACTATATCTCAGCTATTAGGGGATATACAGTTGAACGGTATACTATTTATAGTTTTATTGTAGCACATCATATTTCAAGCGTGCTCGAAAAATCTAGGACGTCATTTTTTGTCGTCGCGGCCCGAAAAAAACAAGTTGAAAAAAGAAGATATCGTGTAATGCCGAGCGGTCTTGCGTGCTACGCGCTTCGGCGATGGTGCACTTTCTAGCACTATATCTCAGCTATTAGGGGATATACAGTTGAACGGTATACTATTTATAGTTTTATTGTAGCACATCATATTTCAAGCGTGCTCGAAAAATCTAGGACGTCATTTTTTGTCGTCGCGGCCCGAAAAAAACAAGTTGAAAAAAGAAGATATCGTGTAATGCCGAGCGGTCTTGCGTGCTACGCGCTTCGGCGATGGTGCACTTTCTAGCACTATATCTCAGCTATTAGGGGATATACAGTTGAACGGTATACTATTTATAGTTTTATTGTAGCACATCATATTTCAAGCGTGCTCGAAAAATCTAGGACGTCATTTTTTGTCGTCGCGGCCCGAAAAAAACAAGTTGAAAAAAGAAGATATCGTGTAATGCCGAGCGGTCTTGCGTGCTACGCGCTTCGGCGATGGTGCACTTTCTAGCACTATATCTCAGCTATTAGGGGATATACAGTTGAACGGTATACTATTTATAGTTTTATTGTAGCACATCATATTTCAAGCGTGCTCGAAAAATCTAGGACGTCATTTTTTGTCGTCGCGGCCCGAAAAAAACAAGTTGAAAAAAGAAGATATCGTGTAATGCCGAGCGGTCTTGCGTGCTACGCGCTTCGGCGATGGTGCACTTTCTAGCACTATTTCTCAGCTATTAGGGGATATACAGTTGAACGGTATACTATTTATAGTTTTATTGTAGCACATCATATTTCAAGCGTGCTCGAAAAATCTAGGACGTCATTTTTTGTCGTCGCGGCCCGAAAAAAACAAGTTGAAAAAAGAAGATATCGTGTAATGCCGAGCGGTCTTGCGTGCTACGCGCTTCGGCG
Source organism: Arcuatula senhousia (assembly GCA_963971305.1). Classification (NCBI taxonomy): domain Eukaryota; kingdom Metazoa; phylum Mollusca; class Bivalvia; order Mytilida; family Mytilidae; genus Arcuatula; species Arcuatula senhousia. The sequence continues at coordinate 135,242 of CAXARO010000739.1, forward strand.
ATGGTGCACTTTCTAGCACTATATCTCAGCTATTAGGGGATATACAGTTGAACGGTATACTATTTATAGTTTTATTGTAGCACATCATATTTCAAGCGTGCTCGAAAAATCTAGGACGTCATTTTTTGTCGTCGCGGCCCGAAAAAAACAAGTTGAAAAAAGAAGATATCGTGTAATGCCGAGCGGTCTTGCGTGCTACGCGCTTCGGCGATGGTGCACTTTCTAGCACTATATCTCAGCTATTAGGGGATATACAGTTGAACGGTATACTATTTATAGTTTTATTGTAGCACATCATATTTCAAGCGTGCTCGAAAAATCTAGGACGTCATTTTTTGTCGTCGCGGCCCGAAAAAAACAAGTTGAAAAAAGAAGATATCGTGTAATGCCGAGCGGTCTTGCGTGCTACGCGCTTCGGCGATGGTGCACTTTCTAGCACTATATCTCAGCTATTAGGGGATATACAGTTGAACGGTATACTATTTATAGTTTTATTGTAGCACATCATATTTCAAGCGTGCTCGAAAAATCTAGGACGTCATTTTTTGTCGTCGCGGCCCGAAAAAAACAAGTTGAAAAAAGAAGATATCGTGTAATGCCGAGCGGTCTTGCGTGCTACGCGCTTCGGCGATGGTGCACTTTCTAGCACTATATCTCAGCTATTAGGGGATATACAGTTGAACGGTATACTATTTATAGTTTTATTGTAGCACATCATATTTCAAGCGTGCTCGAAAAATCTAGGACGTCATTTTTTGTCGTCGCGGCCCGAAAAAAACAAGTTGAAAAAAGAAGATATCGTGTAATGCCGAGCGGTCTTGCGTGCTACGCGCTTCGGCGATGGTGCACTTTCTAGCACTATATCTCAGCTATTAGGGGATATACAGTTGAACGGTATACTATTTATAGTTTTATTGTAGCACATCATATTTCAAGCGTGCTCGAAAAATCTAGGACGTCATTTTTTGTCGTCGCGGCCCGAAAAAAACAAGTTGAAAAAAGAAGATATCGTGTAATGCCGAGCGGTCTTGCGTGCTACGCGCTTCGGCGATGGTGCACTTTCTAGCACTATATCTCAGCTATTAGGGGATATACAGTTGAACGGTATACTATTTATAGTTTTATTGTAGCACATCATATTTCAAGCGTGCTCGAAAAATCTAGGACGTCATTTTTTGTCGTCGCGGCCCGAAAAAAACAAGTTGAAAAAAGAAGATATCGTGTAATGCCGAGCGGTCTTGCGTGCTACGCGCTTCGGCGATGGTGCACTTTCTAGCACTATATCTCAGCTATTGGGGGATATACAGTTGAACGGTATACTATTTATAGTTTTATTGTAGCACATCATATTTCAAGCGTGCTCGAAAAATCTAGGACGTCATTTTTTGTCGTCGCGGCCCGAAAAAAAACAAGTTGAAAAAAGAAGATATCGTGTAATGCCGAGTGGTCTTGCGTGCTACGCGCTTCGGCGATGGTGCATGTTCTAGCACTATATCTCAGCTATTAGGGGATATACAGTTGAACGGTATACTATTTATAGTTTTATTGTAGCACATCATATTTCAAGCGTGCTCGAAAAATCTAGGACGTCATTTTTTGTCGTCGCGGCCCGAAAAAAACAAGTTGAAAAAAGAAGATATCGTGTAATGCCGAGCGGTCTTGCGTGCTACGCGCTTCGGCGATGGTGCACGTTCTAGCACTATATCTCAGCTATTAGGGGATATACAGTTGAACGGTATACTATTTATAGTTTTATTGTAGCACATCATATTTCAAGCGTGCTCGAAAAATCTAGGACGTCATTTTTTGTCGGCGCGGCCCGAAAAAAAAAAAGTTGAAAAAAGAAGATATCGTGTAATGCCGAGCGGTCTTGCGTGCTACGGGCTTCGGCGATGGTGCACTTTCTAGCACTATATCTCAGCTATTAGGGGATATACAGTTGAACGGTATACTATTTATAGTTTTATTGTAGCACATCATATTTCAAGCGTGCTCGAAAAATCTAGGACGTCATTTTTTGTCGTCGCGGCCCGAAAAAAACAAGTTGAAAAAAGAAGATATCGTGTAATGCCGAGCGGTCTTGCGTGCTACGCGCTTCGGCGATGGTGCACTTTCTAGCACTATATCTCAGCTATTAGGGGATATACAGTTGAACGGTATACTATTTATAGTTTTATTGTAGCACATCATATTTCAAGCGTGCTCGAAAAATCTAGGACGTCATTTTTTGTCGTCGCGGCCCGAAAAAAACAAGTTGAAAAAAGAAGATATCGTGTAATGCCGAGCGGTCTTGCGTGCTACGCGCTTCGGCGATGGTGCACTTTCTAGCACTATATCTCAGCTATTAGGGAATATACAGTTGAACGGTATACTATTTATAGTTTTATTGTAGCACATCATATTTCAAGCGTGCTCGAAAAATCTAGGACGTCATTTTTTGTCGTCGCGGCCCGAAAAAAAACAAGTTGAAAAAAGAAGATATCGTGTAATGCCGAGCGGTCTTGCGTGCAACGCGCTTTGGCGATGGTGCACTTTCTAGCACTATATCTCAGCTATTAGGGGATATACAGTTGAACGGTATACTATTTATAGTTTTATTGTAGCACATCATATTTCAAGCGTGCTCGAAAAATCTAGGACGTCATTTTTTGTCGTCGCGGCCCGAAAAAAACAAGTTGAAAAAAGAAGATATCGTGTAATGCCGAGCGGTCTTGCGTGCTACGCGCTTCGGCGATGGTGCACTTTCTAGCACTATATCTCAGCTATTAGGGGATATACAGTTGAACGGTATACTATTTATAGTTTTATTGTAGCACATCATATTTCAAGCGTGCTCGAAAAATCTAGGACGTCATTTTTTGTCGTCGCGGCCCGAAAAAAACAAGTTGAAAAAAGAAGATATCGTGTAATGCCGAGCGGTCTTGCGTGCTACGCGCTTCGGCGATGGTGCACTTTCTAGCACTATATCTCAGCTATTAGGGGATATACAGTTGAACGATATACTATTTATAGTTTTATTGTAGCACATCATATTTCAAGCGTGCTCGAAAAATCTAGGACGTCATTTTTTGTCGTCGCGGCCCGAAAAAAACAAGTTGAAAAAAGAAGATATCGTGTAATGCCGAGCGGTCTTGCGTGCTACGCGCTTCGGCGATGGTGCACTTTCTAGCACTATATCTCAGCTATTAGGGGATATACAGTTGAACGGTATACTATTTATAGTTTTATTGTAGCACATCATATTTCAAGCGTGCTCGAAAAATCTAGGACGTCATTTTTTGTCGTCGCGGCCCGAAAAAAACAAGTTGAAAAAAGAAGATATCGTGTAATGCCGAGCGGTCTTGCGTGCTACGCGCTTCGGCGATGGTGCACGTTCTAGCACTATATCTCAGCTATTAGGGGATATACAGTTGAACGGTATACTATTTATAGTTTTATTGTAGCACATCATATTTCAAGCGTGCTCGAAAAATCTAGGACGTCATTTTTTGTCGTCGCGGCCCGAAAAAAACAAGTTGAAAAAAAGATATCGTGTAATGCCGAGCGGTCTTGCGTGCTACGCGCTTCGGCGATGGTGCACGTTCTAGCACTATATCTCAGCTATTAGGGGATATACAGTTGAACGGTATACTATTTATAGTTTTATTGTAGCACATCATATTTCAAGCGTGCTCGAAAAATCTAGGACGTCATTTTTTGTCGTCGCGGCCCGAAAAAAACAAGTTGAAAAAAGAAGATATCGTGTAATGCCGAGCGGTCTTGCGTGCTACGCGCTTCGGCGATGGTGCACTTTCTAGCACTATATCTCAGCTATTAGGGAATATACAGTTGAACGGTATACTATTTATAGTTTTATTGTAGCACATTATATTTCAAGCGTGCTCGAAAAATCTAGGACGTCATTTTTTGTCGTCGCGGCCCGAAAAAAAACAAGTTGAAAAAAGAAGATATCGTGTAATGCCGAGCGGTCTTGCGTGCAACGCGCTTCGGCGATGGTGCACTTTCTAGCACTATATCTCAGCTATTAGGGGATATACAGTTGAACGGTATACTATTTATAGTTTTATTGTAGCACATCATATTTCAAGCGTGCTCGAAAAATCTAGGACGTCATTTTTTGTCGTCGCGGCCCGAAAAAAACAAGTTGAAAAAAGAAGATATCGTGTAATGCCGAGCGGTCTTGCGTGCTACGCGCTTCGGCGATGGTGCACTTTCTAGCACTATATCTCAGCTATTAGGGGATATACAGTTGAACGGTATACTATTTATAGTTTTATTGTAGCACATCATATTTCAAGCGTGCTCGAAAAATCTAGGACGTCATTTTTTGTCGTCGCGGCCCGAAAAAAACAAGTTGAAAAAAGAAGATATCGTGTAATGCCGAGCGGTCTTGCGTGCTACGCGCTTCGGCGATGGTGCACTTTCTAGCACTATATCTCAGCTATTAGGGGATATACAGTTGAACGGTATACTATTTATAGTTTTATTGTAGCACATCATATTTCAAGCGTGCTCGAAAAATCTAGGACGTCATTTTTTGTCGTCGCGGCCCGAAAAAAACAGTTGAAAAAAGAAGATATCGTGTAATGCCGAGCGGTCTTGCGTGCTACGCGCTTCGGCGATGGTGCACTTTCTAGCACTATATCTCAGCTATTAGGGGATATACAGTTGAACGGTATACTATTTATAGTTTTATTGTAGCACATCATATTTCAAGCGTGCTCGAAAAATCTAGGACGTCATTTTTTGTCGTCGCGGCCCGAAAAAAACAAGTTGAAAAAAGAAGATATCGTGTAATGCCGAGCGGTCTTGCGTGCTACGCGCTTCGGCGATGGTGCACTTTCTAGCACTATATCTCAGCTATTGGGGGATATACAGTTGAACGGTATACTATTTATAGTTTTATTGTAGCACATCATATTTCAAGCGTGCTCGAAAAATCTAGGACGTCATTTTTTGTCGTCGCGGCCCGAAAAAAACAAGTTGAAAAAAGAAGATATCGTGTAATGCCGAGCGGTCTTGCGTGCTACGCGCTTCGGCGATGGTGCACGTTCTAGCACTATATCTCAGCTATTAGGGGATATACAGTTGAACGGTATACTATTTATAGTTTTATTGTAGCACATCATATTTCAAGCGTGCTCGAAAAATCTAGGACGTCATTTTTTGTCGTCGCGGCCCGAAAAAAACAAGTTGAAAAAAGAAGATATCGTGTAATGCCGAGCGGTCTTGCGTGCTACGCGCTTCGGCGATGGTGCACGTTCTAGCACTATATCTCAGCTATTAGGGGATATACAGTTGAACGGTATACTATTGATAGTTTTATTGTAGCACATCATATTTCAAGCGTGCTCGAAAAATCTAGGACGTCATTTTTTGTCGGCGCGGCCCGAAAAAAACAAGTTGAAAAAAGAAGATATCGTGTAATGCCGAGCGGTCTTGCGTGCTACGGGCTTCGGCGATGGTGCACTTTCTAGCACTATATCTCAGCTATTAGGGGATATACAGTTGAACGGTATACTATTTATAGTTTTATTGTAGCACATCATATTTCAAGCGTGCTCGAAAAATCTAGGACGTCATTTTTTGTCGTCGCGGCCCGAAAAAAACAAGTTGAAAAAAGAAGATATCGTGTAATGCCGAGCGGTCTTGCGTGCTACGCGCTTCGGCGATGGTGCACTTTCTAGCACTATATCTCAGCTATTAGGGGATATACAGTTGAACGGTATACTATTTATAGTTTTATTGTAGCACATCATATTTCAAGCGTGCTCGAAAAATCTAGGACGTCATTTTTTGTCGTCGCGGCCCGAAAAAAACAAGTTGAAAAAAGAAGATATCGTGTAATGCCGAGCGGTCTTGCGTGCTACGCGCTTCGGCGATGGTGCACTTTCTAGCACTATATCTCAGCTATTAGGGGATATACAGTTGAACGGTATACTATTTATAGTTTTATTGTAGCACATCATATTTCAAGCGTGCTCGAAAAATCTAGGACGTCATTTTTTGTCGTCGCGGCCCGAAAAAAACAAGTTGAAAAAAGAAGATATCGTGTAATGCCGAGCGGTCTTGCGTGCTACGCGCTTCGGCGATGGTGCACGTTCTAGCACTATATCTCAGCTATTAGGGGATATACAGTTGAACGGTATACTATTTATAGTTTTATTGTAGCACATCATATTTCAAGCGTGCTCGAAAAATCTAGGACGTCATTTTTTGTCGTCGCGGCCCGAAAAAAACAAGTTGAAAAAAGAAGATATCGTGTAATGCCGAGCGGTCTTGCGTGCTACGCGCTTCGGCGATGGTGCACGTTCTAGCACTATATCTCAGCTATTAGGGGATATACAGTTGAACGGTATACTATTTATAGTTTTATTGTAGCACATCATATTTCAAGCGTGCTCGAAAAATCTAGGACGTCATTTTTTGTCGTCGCGGCCCGAAAAAAACAAGTTGAAAAAAGAAGATATCGTGTAATGCCGAGCGGTCTTGCGTGCTACGCGCTTCGGCGATGGTGCACTTTCTAGCACTATATCTCAGCTATTAGGGAATATACAGTTGAACGGTATACTATTTATAGTTTTATTGTAGCACATTATATTTCAAGCGTGCTCGAAAAATCTAGGACGTCATTTTTTGTCGTCGCGGCCCGAAAAAAAACAAGTTGAAAAAAGAAGATATCGTGTAATGCCGAGCGGTCTTGCGTGCAACACGCTTCGGCGATGGTGCACTTTCTAGCACTATATCTCAGCTATTAGGGGATATACAGTTGAACGGTATACTATTTATAGTTTTATTGTAGCACATCATATTTCAAGCGTGCTCGAAAAATCTAGGACGTCATTTTTTGTCGTCGCGGCCCGAAAAAAACAAGTTGAAAAAAGAAGATATCGTGTAATGCCGAGCGGTCTTGCGTGCTACGCGCTTCGGCGATGGTGCACTTTCTAGCACTATATCTCAGCTATTAGGGGATATACAGTTGAACGGTATACTATTTATAGTTTTATTGTAGCACATCATATTTCAAGCGTGCTCGAAAAATCTAGGACGTCATTTTTTGTCGTCGCGGCCCGAAAAAAACAAGTTGAAAAAAGAAGATATCGTGTAATGCCGAGCGGTCTTGCGTGCTACGCGCTTCGGCGATGGTGCACTTTCTAGCACTATATCTCAGCTATTAGGGGATATACAGTTGAACGGTATACTATTTATAGTTTTATTGTAGCACATCATATTTCAAGCGTGCTCGAAAAATCTAGGACGTCATTTTTTGTCGTCGCGGCCCGAAAAAAACAAGTTGAAAAAAGAAGATATCGTGTAATGCCGAGCGGTCTTGCGTGCTACGCGCTTCGGCGATGGTGCACTTTCTAGCACTATATCTCAGCTATTAGGGGATATACAGTTGAACGGTATACTATTTATAGTTTTATTGTAGCACATCATATTTCAAGCGTGCTCGAAAAATCTAGGACGTCATTTTTTGTCGTCGCGGCCCGAAAAAAACAAGTTGAAAAAAGAAGATATCGTGTAATGCCGAGCGGTCTTGCGTGCTACGCGCTTCGGCGATGGTGCACTTTCTAGCACTATATCTCAGCTATTAGGGGATATACAGTTGAACGGTATACTATTTATAGTTTTATTGTAGCACATCATATTTCAAGCGTGCTCGAAAAATCTAGGACGTCATTTTTTGTCGTCGCGGCCCGAAAAAAACAAGTTGAAAAAAGAAGATATCGTGTAATGCCGAGCGGTCTTGCGTGCTACGCGCTTCGGCGATGGTGCACTTTCTAGCACTATATCTCAGCTATTAGGGGATATACAGTTGAACGGTATACTATTTATAGTTTTATTGTAGCACATCATATTTCAAGCGTGCTCGAAAAATCTAGGACGTCATTTTTTGTCGTCGCGGCCCGAAAAAAACAAGTTGAAAAAAGAAGATATCGTGTAATGCCGAGCGGTCTTGCGTGCTACGCGCTTCGGCGATGGTGCACTTTCTAGCACTATATCTCAGCTATTAGGGGATATACAGTTGAACGGTATACTATTTATAGTTTTATTGTAGCACATCATATTTCAAGCGTGCTCGAAAAATCTAGGACGTCATTTTTTGTCGTCGCGGCCCGAAAAAAACAAGTTGAAAAAAGAAGATATCGTGTAATGCCGAGCGGTCTTGCGTGCTACGCGCTTCGGCGATGGTGCACTTTCTAGCACTATATCTCAGCTATTAGGGGATATACAGTTGAACGGTATACTATTTATAGTTTTATTGTAGCACATCATATTTCAAGCGTGCTCGAAAAATCTAGGACGTCATTTTTTGTCGTCGCGGCCCGAAAAAAACAAGTTGAAAAAAGAAGATATCGTGTAATGCCGAGCGGTCTTGCGTGCTACGCGCTTCGGCGATGGTGCACTTTCTAGCACTATATCTCAGCTATTAGGGGATATACAGTTGAACGGTATACTATTTATAGTTTTATTGTAGCACATCATATTTCAAGCGTGCTCGAAAAATCTAGGACGTCATTTTTTGTCGTCGCGGCCCGAAAAAAACAAGTTGAAAAAAGAAGATATCGTGTAATGCCGAGCGGTCTTGCGTGCTACGCGCTTCGGCGATGGTGCACTTTCTAGCACTATATCTCAGCTATTAGGGGATATACAGTTGAACGGTATACTATTTATAGTTTTATTGTAGCACATCATATTTCAAGCGTGCTCGAAAAATCTAGGACGTCATTTTTTGTCGTCGCGGCCCGAAAAAAACAAGTTGAAAAAAGAAGATATCGTGTAATGCCGAGCGGTCTTGCGTGATACGCGCTTCGGCGATGATGCACTTTCTAGCACTATATCTCAGCTATTAGGGGATATACAGTTGAACGGTATACTATTTATAGTTTTATTGTAGCACATCATATTTCAAGCGTGCTCGAAAAATCTAGGACGTCATTTTTTGTCGTCGCGGCCCGAAAAAAACAAGTTGAAAAAAGAAGATATCGTGTAATGCCGAGCGGTCTTGCGTGCTACGCGCTTCGGCGATGGTGCACTTTCTAGCACTATATCTCAGCTATTAGGGGATATACAGTTGAACGGTATACTATTTATAGTTTTATTGTAGCACATCATATTTCAAGCGTGCTCGAAAAATCTAGGACGTCATTTTTTGTCGTCGCGGCCCGAAAAAAACAAGTTGAAAAAAGAAGATATCGTGTAATGCCGAGCGGTCTTGCGTGCTACGCGCTTCGGCGATGGTGCACTTTCTAGCACTATATCTCAGCTATTAGGGGATATACAGTTGAACGGTATACTATTTATAGTTTTATTGTAGCACATCATATTTCAAGCGTGCTCGAAAAATCTAGGACGTCATTTTTTGTCGTCGCGGCCCGAAAAAAACAAGTTGAAAAAAGAAGATATCGTGTAATGCCGAGCGGTCTTGCGTGCTACGCGCTTCGGCGATGGTGCACTTTCTAGCACTATATCTCAGCTATTAGGGGATATACAGTTGAACGGTATACTATTTATAGTTTTATTGTAGCACATCATATTTCAAGCGTGCTCGAAAAATCTAGGACGTCATTTTTTGTCGTCGCGGCCCGAAAAAAACAAGTTGAAAAAAGAAGATATCGTGTAATGCCGAGCGGTCTTGCGTGCTACGCGCTTCGGCGATGGTGCACTTTCTAGCACTATATCTCAGCTATTAGGGGATATACAGTTGAACGGTATACTATTTATAGTTTTATTGTAGCACATCATATTTCAAGCGTGCTCGAAAAATCTAGGACGTCATTTTTTGTCGTCGCGGCCCGAAAAAAACAAGTTGAAAAAGAAGATCTCGTGTAATGCCGAGCGGTCTTGCGTGATACGCGCTTCGGCGATGGTGCACTTTCTAGCACTATATCTCAGCTATTAGGGGATAGTACAGTTGAACGGTATACTATTTATAGTTTTCATTGTAGCACATCATATTTCAAGCGTGCTCGAAAAATCTAGGACGTCATTTTTTGTCGTCGCGGCCCGAAAAAAACAAGTTGAAAAAAGAAGATATCGTGTAATGCCGAGCGGTCTTGCGTGCTACGCGCTTCGGCGATGGTGCACTTTCTAGCACTATATATCAGCTATTAGGGGATATACAGTTGAACGGTATACTATTTATAGTTTTATTGTAGCACATCATATTTCAAGCGTGCTCGAAAAATCTAGGACGTCATTTTTTGTCGTCGCGGCCCGAAAAAAACAAGTTGAGAAAAGAAGATATCGTGTAATGCCGAGCGGTCTTGCGTGCTACGCGCTTCGGCGATGGTGCACTTTCTAGCACTATATCTCAGCTATTAGGGGATATACAGTTGAACGGTATACTATTTATAGTTTTATTGTAGCACATCATATTTCAAGCGTGCTCGAAAAATCTAAGACGTCATTTTTTGTCGTCGCGGCCCGAAAAAAACAAGTTGAAAAAAGAAGATATCGTGTAATGCCGAGCGGTCTTGCGTGCTACGCGCTTCGGCGATGGTGCACTTTTTAGCACTATATCTCAGCTATTAGGGGATATACAGTTGAACGGTATACTATTTATAGTTTTATTGTAGCACATCATATTTCAAGCGTGCTCGAAAAATCTAGGACGTCATTTTTCGTCGTCGAGGCCCGAAAAAAACAAGTTGAAAAAAGAAGATATCGTGTAATGCCGAGCGGTCTTGCGTGCTACGCGCTTCGGCGATGGTGCACTTTCTAGCACTATATCTCAGCTATTAGGGGATATACAGTTGAACGGTATACTATTTATAGTTTTATTGTAGCACATCATATTTCAAGCGTGCTCGAAAAATCTAGGACGTCATTTTTTGTCGTCGCGGCCCGAAAAAAACAAGTTGAAAAAAGAAGATATCGTGTAATGCCGAGCGGTCTTGCGTGCTACGCGCTTCGGCGATGGTGCACTTTCTAGCACTATATCTCAGCTATTAGGGGATATACAGTTGAACGGTATACTATTTATAGTTTTATTGTAGCACATCATATTTCAAGCGTGCTCGAAAAATCTAGGACGTCATTTTTTGTCGTCGCGGCCCGAAAAAAACAAGTTGAAAAAAGAAGATATCGTGTAATGCCGAGCGGTCTTGCGTGCTACGCGCTTCGGCGATGGTGCACTTTCTAGCCCTATATCTCAGCTATTAGGGGATATACAGTTGAACGGTATACTATTTATAGTTTTATTGTAGCACATCATATTTCAAGCGTGCTCGAAAAATCTAGGACGTCATTTTTTGTCGTCGCGGCCCGAAAAAAACAAGTTGAAAAAAGAAGATATCGTGTAATGCCGAGCGGTCTTGCGTGCTACGCGCTTCGGCGATGGTGCACTTTCTAGCACTATATCTCAGCTATTAGGGGATATACAGTTGAACGGTATACTATTTATAGTTTTATTGTAGCACATCATATTTCAAGCGTGCTCGAAAAATCTAGGACGTCATTTTTTGTCGTCGCGGCCCGAAAAAAACAAGTTGAAAAAAGAAGATATCGTGTAATGCCGAGCGGTCTTGCGTGCTACGCGCTTCGGCGATGGTGCACTTTCTAGCACTATATCTCAGCTATTAGGGGATATACAGTTGAACGGTATACTATTTATAGTTTTATTGTAGCACATCATATTTCAAGCGTGCTCGAAAAATCTAGGACGTCATTTTTTGTCGTCGCGGCCCGAAAAAAACAAGTTGAAAAAAGAAGATATCGTGTAATGCCGAGCGGTCTTGCGTGCTACGCGCTTCGGCGATGGTGCACTTTCTAGCCCTATATCTCAGCTATTAGGGGATATACAGTTGAACGGTATACTATTTATAGTTTTATTGTAGCACATCATATTTCAAGCGTGCTCGAAAAATCTAGGACGTCATTTTTTGTCGTCGCGGCCCGAAAAAAACAAGTTGAAAAAAGAAGATATCGTGTAATGCCGAGCGGTCTTGCGTGCTACGCGCTTCGGCGATGGTGCACTTTCTAGCACTATATCTCAGCTATTAGGGGATATACAGTTGAACGGTATACTATTTATAGTTTTATTGTAGCACATCATATTTCAAGCGTGCTCGAAAAATCTAGGACGTCATTTTTTGTCGTCGCGGCCCGAAAAAAACAAGTTGAAAAAAGAAGATATCGTGTAATGCCGAGCGGTCTTGCGTGATACGCGCTTCGGCGATGGTGCACTTTCTAGCACTATATCTCAGCTATTAGGGGATATACAGTTGAACGGTATACTATTTATAGTTTTATTGTAGCACATCATATTTCAAGCGTGCTCGAAAAATCTAGGACGTCATTTTTTGTCGTCGCGGCCCGAAAAAAACAAGTTGAAAAAAGAAGATATCGTGTAATGCCGAGCGGTCTTGCGTGCTACGCGCTTCGGCGATGGTGCACTTTCTAGCACTATATATCAGCTATTAGGGGATATACAGTTGAACGGTATACTATTTATAGTTTTATTGTAGCACATCATATTTCAAGCGTGCTCGAAAAATCTAGGACGTCATTTTTTGTCGTCGCGGCCCGAAAAAAACAAGTTGAGAAAAGAAGATATCGTGTAATGCCGAGCGGTCTTGCGTGCTACGCGCTTCGGCGATGGTGCACTTTCTAGCACTATATCTCAGCTATTAGGGGATATACAGTTGAACGGTATACTATTTATAGTTTTATTGTAGCACATCATATTTCAAGCGTGCTCGAAAAATCTAAGACGTCATTTTTTGTCGTCGCGGCCCGAAAAAAACAAGTTGAAAAAAGAAGATATCGTGTAATGCCGAGCGGTCTTGCGTGCTACGCGCTTCGGCGATGGTGCACTTTCTAGCACTATATCTCAGCTATTAGGGGATATACAGTTGAACGGTATACTATTTATAGTTTTATTGTAGCACATCATATTTCAAGCGTGCTCGAAAAATCTAGGACGTCATTTTTCGTCGTCGAGGCCCGAAAAAAACAAGTTGAAAAAAGAAGATATCGTGTAATGCCGAGCGGTCTTGCGTGCTACGCGCTTCGGCGATGGTGCACTTTCTAGCACTATATCTCAGCTATTAGGGGATATACAGTTGAACGGTATACTATTTATAGTTTTATTGTAGCACATCATATTTCAAGCGTGCTCGAAAAATCTAGGACGTCATTTTTTGTCGTCGCGGCCCGAAAAAAACAAGTTGAAAAAAGAAGATATCGTGTAATGCCGAGCGGTCTTGCGTGCTACGCGCTTCGGCGATGGTGCACTTTCTAGCACTATATCTCAGCTATTAGGGGATATACAGTTGAACGGTATACTATTTATAGTTTTATTGTAGCACATCATATTTCAAGCGTGCTCGAAAAATCTAGGACGTCATTTTTTGTCGTCGCGGCCCGAAAAAAACAAGTTGAAAAAAGAAGATATCGTGTAATGCCGAGCGGTCTTGCGTGCTACGCGCTTCGGCGATGGTGCACTTTCTAGCCCTATATCTCAGCTATTAGGGGATATACAGTTGAACGGTATACTATTTATAGTTTTATTGTAGCACATCATATTTCAAGCGTGCTCGAAAAATCTAGGACGTCATTTTTTGTCGTCGCGGCCCGAAAAAAACAAGTTGAAAAAAGAAGATATCGTGTAATGCCGAGCGGTCTTGCGTGCTACGCGCTTCGGCGATGGTGCACTTTCTAGCACTATATCTCAGCTATTAGGGGATATACAGTTGAACGGTATACTATTTATAGTTTTATTGTAGCACATCATATTTCAAGCGTGCTCGAAAAATCTAGGACGTCATTTTTTGTCGTCGCGGCCCGAAAAAAACAAGTTGAAAAAAGAAGATATCGTGTAATGCCGAGCGGTCTTGCGTGCTACGCGCTTCGGCGATGGTGCACTTTCTAGCACTATATCTCAGCTATTAGGGGATATACAGTTGAACGGTATACTATTTATAGTTTTATTGTAGCACATCATATTTCAAGCGTGCTCGAAAAATCTAGGACGTCATTTTTTGTCGTCGCGGCCCGAAAAAAACAAGTTGAAAAAAGAAGATATCGTGTAATGCCGAGCGGTCTTGCGTGCTACGCGCTTCGGCGATGGTGCACTTTCTAGCACTATATCTCAGCTATTAGGGGATATACAGTTGAACGGTATACTATTTATAGTTTTATTGTAGCACATCATATTTCAAGCGTGCTCGAAAAATCTAGGACGTCATTTTTTGTCGTCGCGGCCCGAAAAAAACAAGTTGAAAAAAGAAGATATCGTGTAATGCCGAGCGGTCTTGCGTGCTACGCGCTTCGGCGATGGTGCACTTTCTAGCACTATATCTCAGCTATTAGGGGATATACAGTTGAACGGTATACTATTTATAGTTTTATTGTAGCACATCATATTTCAAGCGTGCTCGAAAAATCTAGGACGTCATTTTTTGTCGTCGCGGCCCGAAAAAAACAAGTTGAAAAAAGAAGATATCGTGTAATGCCGAGCGGTCTTGCGTGCTACGCGCTTCGGCGATGGTGCACTTTCTAGCACTATATCTCAGCTATTAGGGGATATACAGTTGAACGGTATACTATTTATAGTTTTATTGTAGCACATCATATTTCAAGCGTGCTCGAAAAATCTAGGACGTCATTTTTTGTCGTCGCGGCCCGAAAAAAACAAGTTGAAAAAGAAGATATCGTGTAATGCCGAGCGGTCTTGCGTGCTACGCGCTTCGGCGATGGTGCACTTTCTAGCCCTATATCTCAGCTATTAGGGGATATACAGTTGAACGGTATACTATTTATAGTTTTATTGTAGCACATCATATTTCAAGCGTGCTCGAAAAATCTAGGACGTCATTTTTTTGTCGTCGCGGCCCGAAAAAAACAAGTTGAAAAAAGAAGATATCGTGTAATGCCGAGCGGTCTTGCGTGCTACGCGCTTCGGCGATGGTGCACTTTCTAGCACTATATCTCAGCTATTAGGGGATATACAGTTGAACGGTATACTATTTATAGTTTTATTGTAGCACATCATATTTCAAGCGTGCTCGAAAAATCTAGGACGTCATTTTTTGTCGTCGCGGCCCGAAAAAAACAAGTTGAAAAAAGAAGATATCGTGTAATGCCGAGCGGTCTTGCGTGCTACGCGCTTCGGCGATGGTGCACTTTCTAGCACTATATCTCAGCTATTAGGGGATATACAGTTGAACGGTATACTATTTATAGTTTTATTGTAGCACATCATATTTCAAGCGTGCTCGAAAAATCTAGGACGTCATTTTTTGTCGGCGCGGCCCGAAAAAAACAAGTTGAAAAAAGAAGATATCGTGTAATGCCGAGCGGTCTTGCGTGCTACGGCTTCGGCGATGGTGCACTTTCTAGCACTATATCTCAGCTATTAGGGGATATACAGTTGAACGGTATACTATTTATAGTTTTATTGTAGCACATCATATTTCAAGCGTGCTCGAAAAATCTAGGACGTCATTTTTTGTCGTCGCGGCCCGAAAAAAACAAGTTGAAAAAAGAAGATATCGTGTAATGCCGAGCGGTCTTGCGTGCTACGCGCTTCGGCTCTTGCGTGCAACGCGCTTCGGCGATGGTGCACTTTCTAGCACTATATTTCAGCTATTAGGGGATATACAGTTGAACGGTATACTATTTATAGTTTTATTGTAGCACATCATATTTCAAGCGTGCTCGAAAAATCTAGGACGTCATTTTTTGTCGTCGCGGCCCGAAAAAAACAAGTTGAAAAAAGAAGATATCGTGTAATGCCGAGCGGTCTTGCGTGCTACGCGCTTCGGCGATGGTGCACTTTCTAGCACTATATCTCAGCTATTAGGGGATATACAGTTGAACGGTATACTATTTATAGTTTTATTGTAGCACATCATATTTCAAGCGTGCTCGAAAAATCTAGGACGTCATTTTTTGTCGTCGCGGCCCGAAAAAAACAAGTTGAAAAAAGAAGATATCGTGTAATGCCGAGCGGTCTTGCGTGCTACGCGCTTCGGCGATGGTGCACTTTCTAGCACTATATCTCAGCTATTAGGGGATATACAGTTGAACGGTATACTATTTATAGTTTTATTGTAGCACATCATATTTCAAGCGTGCTCGAAAAATCTAGGACGTCATTTTTTGTCGTCGCGGCCCGAAAAAAACAAGTTGAAAAAAGAAGATATCGTGTAATGCCGAGCGGTCTTGCGTGCTACGCGCTTCGGCGATGGTGCACTTTCTAGCACTATATCTCAGCTATTAGGGGATATACAGTTGAACGGTATACTATTTATAGTTTTATTGTAGCACATCATATTTCAAGCGTGCTCGAAAAATCTAGGACGTCATTTTTTGTCGTCGCGGCCCGAAAAAAACAAGTTGAAAAAAGAAGATATCGTGTAATGCCGAGCGGTCTTGCGTGCTACGCGCTTCGGCGATGGTGCACGTTCTAGCACTATATCTCAGCTATTAGGGGATATACAGTTGAACGGTATACTATTTATAGTTTTATTGTAGCACATCATATTTCAAGCGTGCTCGAAAAATCTAGGACGTCATTTTTTGTCGTCGCGGCCCGAAAAAAACAAGTTGAAAAAAGAAGATATCGTGTAATGCCGAGCGGTCTTGCGTGCTACGCGCTTCGGCGATGGTGCACGTTCTAGCACTATATCTCAGCTATTAGGGGATATACAGTTGAACGGTATACTATTTATAGTTTTATTGTAGCACATCATATTTCAAGCGTGCTCGAAAAATCTAGGACGTCATTTTTTGTCGTCGCGGCCCGAAAAAAACAAGTTGAAAAAAGAAGATATCGTGTAATGCCGAGCGGTCTTGCGTGCTACGCGCTTCGGCGATGGTGCACTTTCTAGCACTATATCTCAGCTATTAGGGAATATACAGTTGAACGGTATACTATTTATAGTTTTATTGTAGCACATTATATTTCAAGCGTGCTCGAAAAATCTAGGACGTCATTTTTTGTCGTCGCGGCCCGAAAAAAACAAGTTGAAAAAAGAAGATATCGTGTAATGCCGAGCGGTCTTGCGTGCTACGCGCTTCGGCGATGGTGCACTTTCTAGCACTATATCTCAGCTATTAGGGGATATACAGTTGAACGGTATACTATTTATAGTTTTATTGTAGCACATCATATTTCAAGCGTGCTCGAAAAATCTAGGACGTCATTTTTTGTCGTCGCGGCCCGAAAAAAACAAGTTGAAAAAAGAAGATATCGTGTAATGCCGAGCGGTCTTGCGTGCTACGCGCTTCGGCGATGGTGCACTTTCTAGCACTATATCTCAGCTATTAGGGGATATACAGTTGAACGGTATACTATTTATAGTTTTATTGTAGCACATCATATTTCAAGCGTGCTCGAAAAATCTAGGACGTCATTTTTTGTCGTCGCGGCCCGAAAAAAACAAGTTGAAAAAAGAAGATATCGTGTAATGCCGAGCGGTCTTGCGTGCTACGCGCTTCGGCGATGGTGCACTTTCTAGCACTATATCTCAGCTATTAGGGGATATACAGTTGAACGGTATACTATTTATAGTTTTATTGTAGCACATCATATTTCAAGCGTGCTCGAAAAATCTAGGACGTCATTTTTTGTCGTCGCGGCCCGAAAAAAACAAGTTGAAAAAAGAAGATATCGTGTAATGCCGAGCGGTCTTGCGTGCTACGCGCTTCGGCGATGGTGCACTTTCTAGCACTATATCTCAGCTATTAGGGGATATACAGTTGAACGGTATACTATTTATAGTTTTATTGTAGCACATCATATTTCAAGCGTGCTCGAAAAATCTAGGACGTCATTTTTTGTCGTCGCGGCCCGAAAAAAACAAGTTGAAAAAAGAAGATATCGTGTAATGCCGAGCGGTCTTGCGTGCTACGCGCTTCGGCGATGGTGCACTTTCTAGCACTATATCTCAGCTATTAGGGGATATACAGTTGAACGGTATACTATTTATAGTTTTATTGTAGCACATCATATTTCAAGCGTGCTCGAAAAATCTAGGACGTCATTTTTTGTCGTCGCGGCCCGAAAAAAACAAGTTGAAAAAAGAAGATATCGTGTAATGCCGAGCGGTCTTGCGTGCTACGCGCTTCGGCGATGGTGCACTTTCTAGCACTATATCTCAGCTATTAGGGGATATACAGTTGAACGGTATACTATTTATAGTTTTATTGTAGCACATCATATTTCAAGCGTGCTCGAAAAATCTAGGACGTCATTTTTTGTCGTCGCGGCCCGAAAAAAACAAGTTGAAAAAAGAAGATATCGTGTAATGCCGAGCGGTCTTGCGTGCTACGCGCTTCGGCGATGGTGCACTTTCTAGCACTATATCTCAGCTATTAGGGGATATACAGTTGAACGGTATACTATTTATAGTTTTATTGTAGCACATCATATTTCAAGCGTGCTCGAAAAATCTAGGACGTCATTTTTTGTCGTCGCGGCCCGAAAAAAACAAGTTGAAAAAAGAAGATATCGTGTAATGCCGAGCGGTCTTGCGTGCTACGCGCTTCGGCGATGGTGCACTTTCTAGCACTATATCTCAGCTATTAGGGGATATACAGTTGAACGGTATACTATTTATAGTTTTATTGTAGCACATCATATTTCAAGCGTGCTCGAAAAATCTAGGACGTCATTTTTTGTCGTCGCGGCCCGAAAAAAACAAGTTGAAAAAAGAAGATATCGTGTAATGCCGAGCGGTCTTGCGTGCTACGCGCTTCGGCGATGGTGCACTTTCTAGCACTATATCTCAGCTATTAGGGGATATACAGTTGAACGGTATACTATTTATAGTTTTATTGTAGCACATCATATTTCAAGCGTGCTCGAAAAATCTAGGACGTCATTTTTTGTCGTCGCGGCCCGAAAAAAACAAGTTGAAAAAAGAAGATATCGTGTAATGCCGAGCGGTCTTGCGTGCTACGCGCTTCGGCGATGGTGCACTTTCTAGCACTATATCTCAGCTATTAGGGGATATACAGTTGAACGGTATACTATTTATAGTTTTATTGTAGCACATCATATTTCAAGCGTGCTCGAAAAATCTAGGACGTCATTTTTTGTCGTCGCGGCCCGAAAAAAACAAGTTGAAAAAAGAAGATATCGTGTAATGCCGAGCGGTCTTGCGTGCTACGCGCTTCGGCGATGGTGCACTTTCTAGCACTATATCTCAGCTATTAGGGGATATACAGTTGAACGGTATACTATTTATAGTTTTATTGTAGCACATCATATTTCAAGCGTGCTCGAAAAATCTAGGACGTCATTTTTTGTCGTCGCGGCCCGAAAAAAACAAGTTGAAAAAAGAAGATATCGTGTAATGCCGAGCGGTCTTGCGTGCTACGCGCTTCGGCGATGGTGCACTTTCTAGCACTATATCTCAGCTATTAGGGGATATACAGTTGAACGGTATACTATTTATAGTTTTATTGTAGCACATCATATTTCAAGCGTGCTCGAAAAATCTAGGACGTCATTTTTTGTCGTCGCGGCCCGAAAAAAACAAGTTGAAAAAAGAAGATATCGTGTAATGCCGAGCGGTCTTGCGTGCTACGCGCTTCGGCGATGGTGCACTTTCTAGCACTATATCTCAGCTATTAGGGGATATACAGTTGAACGGTATACTATTTATAGTTTTATTGTAGCACATCATATTTCAAGCGTGCTCGAAAAATCTAGGACGTCATTTTTTGTCGTCGCGGCCCGAAAAAAACAAGTTGAAAAAAGAAGATATCGTGTAATGCCGAGCGGTCTTGCGTGCTACGCGCTTCGGCGATGGTGCACTTTCTAGCACTATATCTCAGCTATTAGGGGATATACAGTTGAACGGTATACTATTTATAGTTTTATTGTAGCACATCATATTTCAAGCGTGCTCGAAAAATCTAGGACGTCATTTTTTGTCGTCGCGGCCCGAAAAAAACAAGTTGAAAAAAGAAGATATCGTGTAATGCCGAGCGGTCTTGCGTGCTACGCGCTTCGGCGATGGTGCACTTTCTAGCACTATATCTCAGCTATTAGGGGATATACAGTTGAACGGTATACTATTTATAGTTTTATTGTAGCACATCATATTTCAAGCGTGCTCGAAAAATCTAGGACGTCATTTTTTGTCGTCGCGGCCCGAAAAAAACAAGTTGAAAAAAGAAGATATCGTGTAATGCCGAGCGGTCTTGCGTGCTACGCGCTTCGGCGATGGTGCACTTTCTAGCACTATATCTCAGCTATTAGGGGATATACAGTTGAACGGTATACTATTTATAGTTTTATTGTAGCACATCATATTTCAAGCGTGCTCGAAAAATCTAGGACGTCATTTTTTGTCGTCGCGGCCCGAAAAAAACAAGTTGAAAAAAGAAGATATCGTGTAATGCCGAGCGGTCTTGCGTGCTACGCGCTTCGGCGATGGTGCACTTTCTAGCACTATATCTCAGCTATTAGGGGATATACAGTTGAACGGTATACTATTTATAGTTTTATTGTAGCACATCATATTTCAAGCGTGCTCGAAAAATCTAGGACGTCATTTTTTGTCGTCGCGGCCCGAAAAAAACAAGTTGAAAAAAGAAGATATCGTGTAATGCCGAGCGGTCTTGCGTGCTACGCGCTTCGGCGATGGTGCACTTTCTAGCACTATATCTCAGCTATTAGGGGATATACAGTTGAACGGTATACTATTTATAGTTTTATTGTAGCACATCATATTTCAAGCGTGCTCGAAAAATCTAGGACGTCATTTTTTGTCGTCGCGGCCCGAAAAAAACAAGTTGAAAAAAGAAGATATCGTGTAATGCCGAGCGGTCTTGCGTGCTACGCGCTTCGGCGATGGTGCACTTTCTAGCACTATATCTCAGCTATTAGGGGATATACAGTTGAACGGTATACTATTTATAGTTTTATTGTAGCACATCATATTTCAAGCGTGCTCGAAAAATCTAGGACGTCATTTTTTGTCGTCGCGGCCCGAAAAAAACAAGTTGAAAAAAGAAGATATCGTGTAATGCCGAGCGGTCTTGCGTGCTACGCGCTTCGGCGATGGTGCACTTTCTAGCACTATATCTCAGCTATTAGGGGATATACAGTTGAACGGTATACTATTTATAGTTTTATTGTAGCACATCATATTTCAAGCGTGCTCGAAAAATCTAGGACGTCATTTTTTGTCGTCGCGGCCCGAAAAAAACAAGTTGAAAAAAGAAGATATCGTGTAATGCCGAGCGGTCTTGCGTGCTACGCGCTTCGGCGATGGTGCACTTTCTAGCACTATATCTCAGCTATTAGGGGATATACAGTTGAACGGTATACTATTTATAGTTTTATTGTAGCACATCATATTTCAAGCGTGCTCGAAAAATCTAGGACGTCATTTTTTGTCGTCGCGGCCCGAAAAAAACAAGTTGAAAAAAGAAGATATCGTGTAATGCCGAGCGGTCTTGCGTGCTACGCGCTTCGGCGATGGTGCACTTTCTAGCACTATATCTCAGCTATTAGGGGATATACAGTTGAACGGTATACTATTTATAGTTTTATTGTAGCACATCATATTTCAAGCGTGCTCGAAAAATCTAGGACGTCATTTTTTGTCGTCGCGGCCCGAAAAAAACAAGTTGAAAAAAGAAGATATCGTGTAATGCCGAGCGGTCTTGCGTGCTACGCGCTTCGGCGATGGTGCACTTTCTAGCACTATATCTCAGCTATTAGGGGATATACAGTTGAACGGTATACTATTTATAGTTTTATTGTAGCACATCATATTTCAAGCGTGCTCGAAAAATCTAGGACGTCATTTTTTGTCGTCGCGGCCCGAAAAAAACAAGTTGAAAAAAGAAGATATCGTGTAATGCCGAGCGGTCTTGCGTGCTACGCGCTTCGGCGATGGTGCACTTTCTAGCACTATATCTCAGCTATTAGGGGATATACAGTTGAACGGTATACTATTTATAGTTTTATTGTAGCACATCATATTTCAAGCGTGCTCGAAAAATCTAGGACGTCATTTTTTGTCGTCGCGGCCCGAAAAAAAACAAGTTGAAAAAAGAAGATATCGTGTAATGCCGAGCGGTCTTGCGTGCTACGCGCTTCGGCGATGGTGCACTTTCTAGCACTATATCTCAGCTATTAGGGGATATACAGTTGAACGGTATACTATTTATAGTTTTATTGTAGCACATCATATTTCAAGCGTGCTCGAAAAATCTAGGACGTCATTTTTTGTCGTCGCGGCCCGAAAAAAACAAGTTGAAAAAAGAAGATATCGTGTAATGCCGAGCGGTCTTGCGTGCTACGCGCTTCGGCGATGGTGCACTTTCTAGCACTATATCTCAGCTATTAGGGGATATACAGTTGAACGGTATACTATTTATAGTTTTATTGTAGCACATCATATTTCAAGCGTGCTCGAAAAATCTAGGACGTCATTTTTTGTCGTCGCGGCCCGAAAAAAACAAGTTGAAAAAAGAAGATATCGTGTAATGCCGAGCGGTCTTGCGTGCTACGCGCTTCGGCGATGGTGCACTTTCTAGCACTATATCTCAGCTATTAGGGGATATACAGTTGAACGGTATACTATTTATAGTTTTATTGTAGCACATCATATTTCAAGCGTGCTCGAAAAATCTAGGACGTCATTTTTTGTCGTCGCGGCCCGAAAAAAACAAGTTGAAAAAAGAAGATATCGTGTAATGCCGAGCGGTCTTGCGTGCTACGCGCTTCGGCGATGGTGCACTTTCTAGCACTATATCTCAGCTATTAGGGGATATACAGTTGAACGGTATACTATTTATAGTTTTATTGTAGCACATCATATTTCAAGCGTGCTCGAAAAATCTAGGACGTCATTTTTTGTCGTCGCGGCCCGAAAAAAACAAGTTGAAAAAAGAAGATATCGTGTAATGCCGAGCGGTCTTGCGTGCTACGCGCTTCGGCGATGGTGCACTTTCTAGCACTATATCTCAGCTATTAGGGGATATACAGTTGAACGGTATACTATTTATAGTTTTATTGTAGCACATCATATTTCAAGCGTGCTCGAAAAATCTAGGACGTCATTTTTTGTCGTCGCGGCCCGAAAAAAACAAGTTGAAAAAAGAAGATATCGTGTAATGCCGAGCGGTCTTGCGTGCTACGCGCTTCGGCGATGGTGCACTTTCTAGCACTATATCTCAGCTATTAGGGGATATACAGTTGAACGGTATACTATTTATAGTTTTATTGTAGCACATCATATTTCAAGCGTGCTCGAAAAATCTAGGACGTCAATTTTTTGTCGTCGCGGCCCGAAAAAAACAAGTTGAAAAAAGAAGATATCGTGTAATGCCGAGCGGTCTTGCGTGCTACGCGCTTCGGCGATGGTGCACTTTCTAGCACTATATCTCAGCTATTAGGGGATATACAGTTGAACGGTATACTACTTATAGTTTTATTGTAGCACATCATATTTCAAGCGTGCTCGAAAAATCTAGGACGTCATTTTTTGTCGTCGCGGCCCGAAAAAAACAAGTTGAAAAAAGAAGATATCGTGTAATGCCGA
>CAXARO010000740.1:0-55772 GCA_963971305.1 Arcuatula senhousia
TTAAAGAAATATAGCTATGACATAAAATGGAACAAGTTTCTAATTATATTTATTGCCTTAGACGTATCAAATGGGACATAAATCGATGAATTTCTAAATCGCAAAAACGCGTTTTCATTGTATTGCATATATTAAGAATACATTTGTGTTTCAAAAATCGATGAATGTCCTGATTGCCGTAATAAGATTTAATTATAATTCATACATACATGACATATATAGAATAAATCTTAGTGTTGTAAGTGCTGTCAGATTGTAGAACGTCCTCTCTTCTATGACCGAAAGCTTATTGTTGTGAAGATACCTGTCCAAATATACAATCAAAATTGTTATTATTTTGTTTGAAAACCATAGCATTTTGATCTGTCGCTTTAAAAGTTCTTTCTGAATATGGGAAACTGAATAGCATTAAGTCCCTCTTTAGTGTACAGCATGTAACTATTGTTTTCCGTAAATTGTTATTTATAGGAAAAATTTTATACATCTCATAATATGAAACTGCTAAACCATTTTTAAAATATTACGATAAAATAACTATTGCACATTTCAGGAAATTTGCTAATATTAAAACTGACGAGATTATGACAATCTTTATAAGAAAAACCATAACAAGTCTGATTTTCGCTTGACTGAAAGAAAATCATTCTTGAAAAATACATGCAATCACTGTTTTCATAAAGATATGCGCTCTTTTATTTATTAGACAGAAGACACATGTGTATTAGCAGGAATTTGAATATCAAATAAGTGAAGGTGATACAACCTAACACAAAATCATTGGGCCCCTCTATCGTTTTATATTTGATTTTAAGCGATATGTTTATGTGTATTTATAATTCGATTTTACCTTTTAACCTTGTGGCGTACCTGACTTTTGGTATTGTAACACAAAATCAGTTGCAATTTAACAATTCATAATGAAACAAAAACAGTCAGCAGTCTTTAATTGGAACTATCAATTTCTATTGCATCAAACAGACTGATAAAGCACCAAGAACAGATATATTGTTTTAAAGTATTTATCATTTGCCACAAAAAATATCCTGGAAATAGGTTTTACTCCTTGGGACACGTTTTCAATTTAAATATATCAAGTGTGCACAAGGTCAGATTTTTTACCGTTACCCTTCATTTTATTGTTTTGTTCGTATATGTTTTATTATTAAATGTAGTTAACTACGGAGTGGCCATTGACAATAAAGTTCTCAATAATTCATAAGCCTTAGGCTTCTTAATATTTAGACAAAATAATGGAATGACTCCCTTTTCGAAGGAATGTTCACGATGAAGAAAAAAGACTGTATACTGAATTAATGAGGAACTGAATAATATGCAATAGAAAATAATAAGACTCTTGAGAATCAATGTATGAATTTTTTTTTCATTCCTGTCGGCGAATTTGTTCCTGCTTGCTAAAGCACACTGTCGCGTTGCCAACAGTCAATGCGGCCTGACAAATCTTGAAAAGGAAGACAAATCAAAAGTCTATGACAAACCAACATCTGAACTCATCTGAGATCGAAATCCCATGTTTGCCCATAAGTGCATGATGTCTTCCGTAAAATTCCTTGAGTGAAGACATCAATCGAGCAGCAACATAAACCTGTGTGAGAAATGTTTGCGTCAGACGTGACGCTCTTCTAAGGAATATCAGTCTTTATTTTGAATCATAGTGAAAAATGTAATAATTGTGTGTGAAAATAAAGCTAATAGTTTGACGCGATAAACAAAAGTTTAATGGACTTTGTGTTGAGTCTCAAATCTTTTGTGTAATCTTAATGACAAGCAGATATACTTATTGAATACGTATTACTTCTATACAACGTTACATGGAATTTGAAGGACGTTCTAAAAAAAACTCTTTTTTCGTCCAAAAAAAAAATCACCTTTTATAACTCTCTTAAGTGAACTGTGACCCCTATTTCGAAAGCAAATTCTTGCCTACCATTCTATGTCTTTTTCTATTATTCTAATTTAAATTACATCAAAGACGAAAATCTCGTAAAAATGAACGGTAAACCATGTAATAATATAGATATATGAATTCATCATAACAAAATCTTTCAATGTGCAAAATGGTTTTTTAAAAAAATCCCCCTACATTTGGTATCGTCCCACCTTAAAAAATCTATGTTCAATATTATGCATGCAATATATGAACGCCATAATCTTACAGAGTTAGTAGTGCTGGAAGGTTTCGGAATGCTCCATCATCCAGTCTTTTGATTTGATTATAAGACAGATCCCTGTAAAATTAATAATCCATCTGATCCATGCAGTCAATAATGTATGAACGATAACAATTTGAGCAGCCGTGTTCATTAAGTTGTATTATTTATTTTTACAAATTTAGAAATTAACAAGGACAATGTTAGGTTTAAGATATTCAGTTCACTACTACAGTACATAAAAGAGTAAAAAGTAAAAGAGAATAAACGGAAGGTTCGGCCCCAAAAACTAGTTTAATTAACCCCGCCACATTTCATATGTGCCTGTCCTAAGCCAGGAATCCTTGTCAAAGCTTTTGTTTGCCCCTGTCAACTATTGTTTTTTGGTTTAAGTCCAGAAATGGATCTTTCGTTGATAATCTATGGAATAGTTTGAATCCTATGTATTGTATGTTAAGACAGCGGGCAGAGACCGCTTATTTTTTAAAACTTCAAATTATTTCCTTAATTTCAAAGTAAATACAGCTTTTAGACCTAACCAGAACACTTTGATGTTTAATACATGTAGTGAACATTTTTTTTTAAATCTTTACAATATTAGAAGTTATTGCATTTTATTAAACACTATTATTATATATCATTGACAACTGGATGTTATCAAAATATCTATGAAAACATTTGGTTATGCTTACACATGTGTTCAAACAAACCAATGCCTTCTAGTAATGTCATTGTGGTATGTTTTTGTTTTATATGATACCGAAGTAAACTTTCGAAAATAAAATATTAATAGCATGTGAGAATGTTTTGACAAGCTTGAAAAAAATTATCCTTCCAGATATCCTGACTTTTAAGGCGGGTTTCGGTTGGTAAAAGAAGCAGAGGTACCAATGGGGTATCCCAATATCAAAAGTCCGAAAGGGCAGAGACAAAACCAGTAAACACCAACAAGAACGGGACAAAAACTGACAACATGTAAAACATGGAAACACAAAATAACTGAATATCAATCAACAACGCGAACTCCAGTCGAAACAAGAGTGAACTCTCGTTTGTACTTGTCTTTTTGATGTTTTCTGTTCCTTGTTTAAGAAGGGGGTCTATCTGTGACTATTTCAGGGCTGGATTTGAATTATATGCATCTTATTTAGACCATGGGCCAATTGCAGAACCGCGAGCAGTGCCAAATGGCATCGTTGAAGGCTGCTGGCGGTTGTCCATTGTGGTTTTTCTAAATTGCCGTTTAATTGTGGGCTGTGTCGCGTACACTTATTCCACATCTCTTTATTTTCTATCAGGTGCCCCGGAAGAGTAAGCAGTTCCTGCTTGCTATAACACACCCGTCGCGTTGCCATTAGTCCATTCAGCGTGTCAAATCCGGTAAAGGAACACAAAACAACACCCTATCACAAAACAACATCTGCACTCATCAGAGAGATCGAAATCCCATATTTGTCTATAAGTGCATGATGTCTTCCGTAAAATTTCTTGAGTGAAGACAGCAACCGAGGAGCAACATAACCCTGTGTGAGCAATTTTTGCGTCAGACGTGTCGCTCTGCTAAGGAAATCGATGTAAGTCCCGCACGCTCTGGAGTAACAAATCGATTGAGATACGTAAACTCCATAAGCTGGAGCGGACGGAATGTTGCTACACAAGAAGGGAAAGTTGACGATTGGAAAGTTGAAGTCATCACGTTTGTCATAGAGCCTTGTTGAAAGTCTTCCTTGTGAGTCAATTTCTAGATGTAGATCTAAATATGAAGCAGACTTCCTAGAATCCGTTGTGTCCTTTATCTCAAGCTCCTGGGGATATATGAGATGGAGAAAGTCACCAATTCGAGAATTGTTTAGTGAAAGGACATCATCAATATAACGGAACGTGAGGTTGAAGAGAGAGCTAGTCTACGGTCTTTTTTGTCTAGAAGAGATTGTAAGAAGTCTGCTTCATATGAATGAAGAAACAAATCAGCAAGCAAAGGTGCACAATTAGTCCCCATTGGAATCCCTATTGTTTGCTGAAAAACACGTCCACCAAACTGAACAAATATGTTGTCAATAAGAAAGTTGAGCATGTCGATTATTTGGTCTTCTGTAAATTTGGTCTTTTTCTTAGACTCATTGATGACAAAGTAAGTCTTGGTATAATCGACTACAAGAAATTTGTACCTGCGTTTTCCATTCTTTTTGAAAAAGCTGCGTTTAATCAGCTGTGCCAATCGCGATTTCAGTTGTTCATGTGGAATAGAAGTGTAAAGTGTGGAGAAATCGAATGTTTTGATGCTGTTACAAGAAGAAACTGATTTAGAGTTAAGAATCTCCATCAGTTCTTTCGAATTCTTCAGGATCCACATTTGATTGACACCATTTCTAGAATAACAACAATCGTAATATTTCTGGAGGCCGGATTTTATTGCAGTAAGTATTGAAGTTAACAGAACTGAAAGAGGCTTAGTTGTACATTTGGATGACCCTGCAATGAAGCGCTGTTTGTATGGATTTTTATGTAATTTAGGAATCCAATACAGGGATGGAATGTCATCATTACTGCCACCAACAGAAAGGCCGAAGGAGGAAATGACAGATTTGTGATTGTCAATGATTTCCTCCTTAGACAGTGTTGTAGCCGTGTATGTGGTACTATTGCTGGTACAACCAACCCCCAATTCAGCTGTCAAACAGTCAATATAGTGTTCCTTGCACACAAAAATGATGTTATTTGGTGCTTTGTCTGCAGGTACAACAACATATTTGTCATGTAAGGTGGACAGTGTTTTGGCAACATCAGCGTTGCTGAAAATGGATGTTGCCTTAGTGCTCATTGAGCCTTTCAAAGTATTTATTCTTTTCAAAACCAATGACCTCACAGCTTTTACCCATTCTGACAAAACGTCACATTCTTTCTCCTGTTCTTTTTTTGGCCCATTTGCTGGCTTAGTCCTCAACTGAATCCATAATTGTTTTGAAATTATAGCTCCAGTTGATTCGTCTTGGCTCACAATATTTAGGTCCTTTAGCCAAAACATCGCAAAGTAAGTCATTTTCCACGATGCTGAGGTCACCAGTGATAACGTGGCCAGAGGGACCATATTTGAAAGGGGACTTTTCACATGTACAGTCTGGAGGTTTTGCTTTGAGGTCATTGATTTGGAAATCCCGCAACACTTGTTTATAGTTGAAAACCTTTGGTGGTATGCGTTCCAAAGATTCTAGTGTGTTCTATTGTGTTGTGTTTTTATCGTATTGTCGTATCATATACATAACTAAATTTTGTGGCTGTTTCTGCATCTTTGGCATTCAAAGGCCTTATTGGTTCTTTTTTATTTCAAATCCAAAATGTTTATTTAAAGAAAGTCTTATGTTTTGTAATTTCTTATAATAAACACTAAAAAAGTTTGTAAAAGAAACTTATTTCTTACAAAGTATGTAATGACTGTAAATTGTCAAACGTCCCATTTCTTATCACTACAAGCTGGTTGATACCAAGTAGTCTATAATAAAGCAATACTAGTTAATAGTAAAGTAATCCACGATTATTTAAAAGGCACCAGTATTAAAAGAAATTGCAAAATGTTTTCTCTTAATAAGTTTTTGTTAAAATCAACATTATAGTGTACGGCATGGCATTGTTTTAAACAGTCACCTGATGACGAGTCATTGAATAAATTAAAATAAGACTAGGTCAATCTATATCATTTTTTTATTTCACATATGTTTGAATGTATTACTTAGTTGCATGTTAAATGCCATAATAATTTAACATTAGCGCATCGCAGATCCAATTCATACAGTTGATTCCATTTTTTTCTCTAAGTTAGTTTTTGTTTCAATCAACATAATAATGGCATTGTTTTAAACAGTTACCTAATGATTAGTCATTGAATAAATTCAAATATGAGTAAGTCATCTATATCATATTTTGATTTCACACATGTTTGTATGTATGACTTAGTTGCATGTTAATAATCTTCATTTATTATTAATTAGCCATATATGTCATTTTCTTTGTTTGGCGACTTTGACGTTTTCGTCGCCGTGAATGTTTCTACATGCTAAAACCCCCGAGATTTAGTGTACTGGCCGCGTTTTTGACAAGCAAAGTTTATAAACAAAATCAAAAACAGTGCGCATGCTTAAGGTGGGATAAAGCCCATGAATATGAATTTTTGTTAAGCTTTACAAATATTATTTAGTCATTCTTTTTTTTCGATTTTCGATTTATTTGGCACCATAGCCGTACGCGTATTTTTGTTGTTCATTTGTTTAAAATTAGACAAAACCATTTGTCTGTTGGCCCTTTTTTTTAGTAAAAATAATATTTTTTCGTAGACAATATCCCATTAATAACTTAAATGGTCGATTGATTGATATACATGTATTGATATATTGATTTATTGAATGATTGGTTTGTTTAATGGCCAGTCAACAGTAACAAACAAAATTAGGACATTAACAAATTGAAACATCAAATTAAATTGTGTAAACCCACACAGCAATCAAAACACAGACCCAAACATGTCATACACACATGGCAAATGCATGACCACACACCAGACAGGAAAGAACCTAACAAGAGAGGCCAACATACCCTTAGCCCACCATCGACTAATATACTAAAAAGGTGACACAACCCTTGGCAAATTATTTAATCAATTCGGAACCCTTTACTATGGTGACTGACGATGAATAACCCTTATCTGAAATGATCATATGAAGTGTACGAAATCTTATCTGAGTGGGATAACGTCAACACTTAACCAGTTTTACAAAGAAAACCTTTTGTCGAAAATACAAGGTTGTCTGGTCGAGTCTACACACACTAATATGAACATGAAATGGTGTATTAGAGTAAACGGTGCTACACGGCCAATCGGCGAGGGAATTTTTTACTGCCAGTGAAAAACTGAGTAATGGGTAGGAACCTGCATGGAGTTTAACAGATCGTAATTGTGTCGAGACTTGCAACAGCAATGGTTCTTTAAAATGCGAGGAACATGACATATTTTCCCAACATGATGCATGAAAGCCTGATGACCTCGGTATTCATTATAACAGGGCTGCTGCATTCAATAGCTTAAAAGTACACCGGGAACATCGAAGCGATGTTAATGACGTTAGTCCCGCCAAAAGCCAAAAAAGTATCCAAGAGTTGTCTACCTTATTGCAACGAATACTTGAAAAAATAAAATGCCCGTACCATATAGATTCGATAAAATCTTTGTAATTTTAATATCTTATGTAGTCTGACATAATTATTTACAGTTATCCGAAGCATTATATTTTATAAATATTACTCCATAGTTCTAAAAACCCGAATAGAAGAATTTTCTTTTGAAATTTAAGTCCTGCCCCTTTTACCTTATTTTGCAAATCAGGCGAAATTTGATACTTCATTTCCTAAATCGGTTTTAGTACCCTGCAGATCGACATCGATTGTTTTAGAATTTCACCACACAGTAGATCATAACATATGGAATTTGAGAATTGCTGCTCATTTTTTTTTGTATTTTTGAAAATTATAACAAAAAATTGATATCAAGATGAAAAACGCAGGTTTTTCTCATTCTGATTTACCCTTTTTGTCCAAAACTCAAAATAATTTCTGATAGTATCAACAATGAGCATCTAAATCCAAATAATTCGATAAAAAAAGAAACCAAATAAATGATTTTTAATCAATTCGATGGGGGTTATCGGGGTGCTAAACTTTAATTTCCAAATCCAAGAAAATCCATGTTGCAGACTAAATGGTTGCCATGGATACTTATTTATGGTACTATATCAGCAGTAATTTAACGCATTTACGTATTTTCTAAATACATATCAAATTCCTGTTCATTTCGATCTAAAATAACTTTATAATTGATTTTTAATTTCTTTTTGTTTGAAAGTGTCGGGAAATTTTCCGGAAAAGTTCATTAACCAACCTGCGATATTCCAGTCTCTTCGATTGTTCAGAAAAAAAACGGCCTGATCCGATATTAGGTATCTGAGCAATCTTTATTGATCTTTTAGCGACAAGGGAATTACATGCATTGTTATATAATTACGTAATGATAAAAAGAGAGTTCACGTGTGGTTTTTTTAATATTTAAAATTTATTGGTCAATTTATGAGTTTTCCCTACATTTGAAGTATTCTTTTATTACGGTGTTTGCTATTAAAAGGCGTAAACTAAGATGTGGCTGTTGACAAGGGTGAAAATCAAGCAAATTGTTTAAATAGATTACGTAGCAATGACATAAAATGGAACAAGTTTCTAATTAGATTTATTGCCTTTGACATAACAAATGCAACACAAATCGATGAATTGCTAGATCGCCAAAACCAGTTTTTATTGTATTGCTTATATGTAGAATACATTTTTGTTTGAAAAATCTTACAGTGTGATAAGTGCTGTCAGATTGTAGAACGTCCCTTCCTCTATCACCGAAAGCTTATTGTTGTAAAGATACCTGTCCAAAATATACAATGCAAATATTATTTTGTTTGAAAACCGTAGCGTTTAAATTTGTCGCTGTAAAATTTCTTTTTAAATATGGCAAACTAAATAGCATTAAGCCCCTCTTAACTTTACAGTATTTGAGCATTGTGTTCCATAAATTGTACTTAATAAGAGAAACTTTATACATCTCATCATATAAGTTTTCTAAAAAAAAATTAAAAAAACTACGTTAAAATAATTATGGCACGTTTCAGAAAATTTGCAAATGTTAAAACTAATAAGATTACGCCAATCTTTATAAGAAAAACCGTAACAAGTCTGATTTTCGCTTGACTGAAAGAATATTATTCTTGAAACATACATGTTATCATTGTTTTCATAAGGATATGGGCTCCTTTATGTCTTAGACAGAAGATACATGTGTATTAGCAGGAATTCGAAAATCAATAAGTGAAGGTTATCCCACCTATCAAAAAAATCAGTTGCAATTTAACAATTCATAATGAAACAAAAACGGTCAGCAGTCTTTAATAGGAACTATCAATTTATATTGCATCAAACAGACTTCTTAAAGATGACGAAGTTCAAATAAAGCGACTCCTTTAAATGCATATCCATTTCCATGACAGTTTTACACTTTTAAAAAAATTATAAATATTTTGCATGCAATATATTGATATTAACATCTTACAGCGTGTGGAGTGTCGGCAGATTCCTGAATGCACCATTTTCTATTCTTTCGATTTGATTACTATACAAATATCTGAAAATAATTGATGCATCCGAAATAGGTAGTCATTGTGCATGGCAGATTAAAATACGCTCGTATATTCATAAAACAATTTTACGTTTTTTTTTTTCTAAGCAAAACCTCGGAAGTGGATTAAAGACAAAGAAACTTATATTTTAATCTTTTGCAAGAACATAATGATATTTTCATTATAAAAAGAATTAAATTTTGAACATCTAACGAAAATGTCATCCAGAAAAAAAGCATTGCCATAAAAAAAGATAAACGAATTACACATCCGTAGCTTTCTTGATATCAGGTACATTTTATTTTGTATTCGACAATTTAATTCTTTAATAACACCTTGATTAAGCGTTATCGTAAATTTGTTTGATGTCTTAAAATTAAATTGATTAGATTTTTTAAACAGTACTTAAAATATGTTTAATTAAATATATATTTGTTCACTCGATAAATGTTTCTAAAAACTGTGAATGTTCTAAAAGAGTTTCTCTACGTCTCGTTGTTCTCGTAACTTTATACCAAATTTGGTATTTTTATTTTCAAACCTTGGGTCGATAATCGCTGCTGATGGACCAGAGGTCCCCGAGAGTAATCACAGGCCTGGTCGTTAGACTTGTCTGACACAAATTTTCCATCAAATTTCTTATATTTTGGTTAATGGAATTTCCGATTGAAAAATTCTAAAATGTTTAAAACACTAAGTTTGTTTTATGTACTGCACATGGTCGATATCCTAGATGCTGGATTTTGCTTCTCTGTTCCAACCTTTTGGCTTTGAGTACTTTCATGCAATACTTTGGTTTTTTTTTACTTTCCATTTTGATTCAAATGCTGCTGATGAGAGGTTACTCCTTGAAATATAGATATACCGCATAACCAAATCCACCGTTTTATACCCAATTTGGTATATGATTTTGATGCCATTCCCATTCAGTGCACATAGGTAACCTTATAACTTAAAACCATACATTGGATATTGAAAAAATTATACTACATTTAAAAAATTCAACAAATTAGAAATGCATTTTCCCATTTGGTATTAAATGTTTTGAAGGCAGTTCCTGGTACAGTTTGTGATGTTCTAGTCTATTCTAAGTTTAAAAAATAGTATCATAAACAACCAATATTAATTGGACACTGGGCAGCTGTTAGTTTAAAAAACAAATTTTTCCTCATCCAAGTGAATGATTTAGTGAAATTGTCTTCATCTCTTGAAACCAAAATTTGCATTTCAAAATGAGGCTGGAGCAACTTACAGTTTTGATAATGAATAAAAATTACAAATAAGGGCTTGACAATAATTTGTT
Organism: Arcuatula senhousia; assembly: GCA_963971305.1. Lineage (NCBI taxonomy): Eukaryota > Metazoa > Mollusca > Bivalvia > Mytilida > Mytilidae > Arcuatula > Arcuatula senhousia. The sequence goes on from CAXARO010000740.1 coordinate 10,674, forward strand.
CTAAGTCTGATGCATGTTTTGTCTATTCAAGACTCATCATGGGCATTCAACCCAACATATTAAAAAGCCTAACACTAGTCCCAGTTTATGAAGAGCATTGAAACTCAAACCAAAAATACTAAACAGGAAAACCAAATAACGACTATAAGATCAAGTCTGGACTAAAAGAACATATGTGAGTTAGTTAGTTAGTTATTGCTTTACTCCCAAGCAGCACGATTTCGGCTATATCCGGGAGATGAACATGAAAGTGGTGATACAATTAACATGAAATGATGATGAAGTGGAGGAAATAGGGACACAAGGCCAATCGGGTAGGAGTTTTGACTGCCACTGGAAAAAGGAGTGATGGGTGGGAACGGGAAATTTTGCCTCCTGCATGGGGATCCTACGGGTCCTACTCTTACCCAGACCTGCAGCAGGGTTCTTTAACGTGCGAGGAACGTGACATTTTTCCCAACACGGTGCACCACTATGGTTTGCGGTCAGGTTTTCCGCATTATCGCCTGACGACCCCGCATCTCTCGATGTCAGGGCTGCCCCATTCAACCACCTGGGGCACACATCCCAGTCGCTTTGTGGACAAAGCGGCCTGACCCCGATGTCAGGTTTCTGAGCGCTCTTTAAAGGACTTTTACCGACAAGCTTAGCGTTGCTGCGGGCCTATTTGCCTCCCGGGCCCCGCATGGGAAAAAGAACATATGAGTAATATGCAAGTAATGTTTGATGAACCTGTAAGGTAAGTTGAGACCATTCTTAACAAAAATTGAAGTGCTTGTTTTAAATGCAAACTAGTTAAAGATCATTGAAAATTTACAAATTTACATCTATGATCATGTATGTTGCTTTTCATATTGAACTAGATACCAGGGAGATGATAGCCATCTCCAAGGGCCCCGCTCCCATAAAAAATTGTGGACCGGCATTAAACTCAAACTTGATCTGTAACTCATCAAGGTAAACTCACATGCCAAAAATCAGTTCATTATCTATAAGCGTTTAGAAAAAAGTGCGGAAAACTGAAATTTTAATGAATTTTCAAGTTTCAAAAGGCCATAACTCCAATAAAAATCTGTGGACCTGCACGAAACTCTAACTTGATCTGTAACTCATCAAGGTTAACTCACATACCAAAAATCAGTTCATTATCGATAAGCGTTTAGAAAAAAAGGCCGGAAAACTGAAATTTTAGTGAATTTTCAAAGTTCAAAGGGCCATAACTCCCATAAAAATTTGTGGACTGGCACGCAACTCAAATTTGATCTGTTAATCATCAAAGTAAACTAACATACCAAAAATCAGTTCATTATCTATAAGCGTTTAGAAAAAAAGTCCGGAAAACTGAAATTTTAGTATATTTTCAAAGTTCAAAGGGCCATAACTCCCATAAAAATTTGTGGACCGGCACGACACTCAATTTTGATCAGTAACTCATCAAGGTAAAATCGCATATCAAAAATCATTTCATTATCTGTAAGCGATTAGAAAAAAAGTGCGGAAAACTGAAATTTTAATGAATTTTCAAAGTTCAAAGGGCCATAACTCCCATAAAAATTTGTGGACCGGCACGAAACTCAAACTTGATCTGTAACTCATCAAGGTAAACTCACATACCAAAAATCAGTTCATTATCGATAAGCGTTTAGAAAAAAAGGCCGGAAAACTGAAATTTTAGTGAATTTTCAAAGTTCAAAGGGCAATAACTCCCATAAAAATTTGTGGACCGGCACGAAACTCATACTTGAACTGTAACTCATCAAGGTAAACTCACATACCAAAAAATCAGTTCATTATCTATAAGCGTTTAGAAAAAAGTCCGGAAAACTGAAATTTTAATGAATTTTCAAAGTTCAAAGGGCCATAACTCCCATAAAAATTTGTGGACCGGCACGAAACTCAAACTTGATCTGTAACTCATCAAGGTAAACTCACATACCAAAAATCAGTTCATTATCGATAAGCGTTTAGAAAAAAAGGCCGGAAAACTGAAATTTTAGTGAATTTTCAAAGTTCAAAGGGCAATAACTCCCATAAAAATTTGTGGACCGGCACGAAACTCAAACTTGAACTGTAACTCATCAAGGTAAACTCACATACCAAAAAATCAGTTCATTATCTATAAGCGTTTAGAAAAAAGTCCGGAAAACTGAAATTTTAATGAATTTTCAAAGTTCAAAGGGCCATAACTCCCATAAAAATTTGTGGACCGGCACGAAACTCAAACTTGAACTGTAACTCATCAAGGTAAACTCACATACCAAAAAATCAGTTCATTATCTATAAGCGTTTAGAAAAAAGTCCGGAAAACTGAAATTTTAATGAATTTTCAAAGTTCAAAGGGCCATAACTCCCATAAAAATTTGTGGACCGGCACGAAACTCAAACTTGAACTGTAACTCATCAAGGTAAACTCACATACCAAAAATCAATTCATTATCTATAAGCGTTTATAAAAAAGTCCGGAAAACTGAATTTGTTACGGACGGACGGACGGACGCACGGACGGACGGACAGACTGATTACTATAGGGCGTCCGCAACAAAGTTGCGGGGCCCTAATTATACTTCACAAGTGAATGACCGAATGCATCTAATTTGAATGGGGGTTGACCTTGGTTTTCCTAAAAATATTTCGATTTTGTTAGCAAAGAGGAAACAACATTTCTGAAGAGGTATTTCTGCTATGTATGCATGTATATTGCTAATAATGAAACTATAAAACATTCTATCATGATATCTTTCAAAAACAAATCGGGCCAGATAAAAAAACACAAGGCCTTCACTTAAATGGCCAGTCCCTTTTTCTCTGTTAGAACTAGGAATCGAGATTGCCTTTTTAGCTCACATGGACCGAAGGTCCATGTGAGCTATTACCATCACTTGGCGTCCGTCGTCGTCGTCTGTCGTCGTCTGTCGTAGTCTGTTAACAATTTTAAAAAAATCTTCTCCTCTGAAACTACTGAACAGAATTTATTGAAACTTGGTATGAATGATCCTTAGGGTGTCCTGCACCAAACTTGTGTTTCAATTTTTGATCCGTCAAAAAACATGGCCACCGTTACTAAAAATAGACCAGGGGGGTCAGACTACTGTTTTTGGCTTGTAAATTAAAACGTATAAGAGATAGATGAAATTTGATGCCACCCTACTGCTTCAGCATCAAAAATTCTACAAAAGTCTCTATTTGGTCGAAGTTGTCAGATGATCCCTTATAGGGGTTACAGCCCCTTAAAGGTGAAAAATTGCGTTTTTGCATGTTTTTGGCCTATAGAATGAAAACTATTGTAGATAGAGAAAAGCTGTTGCTTGCTTAAATGTTCAGCTTATTTAGCTCTACAAAAGTCTCCATAGGGTCGAAGTTGTCAGATGACCCCTTATAGGGGTTACAGCCCCTTAAAGGCGAAAAGTAGTGTTTTTGGCCTATAGAATGAAAACTATTGTAAATAGAGAAAAGCTGTTGATTGCTTAAATGTTCAGCTCATTACGCTCTACAAAAGTCTCCATAGGGTCGAAGTTGTCAGATGACCCCTTATAGGGGTTACAGCCCCTTAAAGGCGAAAAATAGTGTTTTTGGCCTATAGAATGAAAACTATTGAAAATAGAGAAAAGCTGTTGCTTGCTTAAATGTTCAGCTCATTAAGCTCTACAAAAGTCTCCATATGGTCGAAGTTGTCAGATGACCCCTTATAGGGGTTACAGCCCTTTAAAGGCGAAAAATAGTGTTTTTGGCCTATAGATTAAACATTATTGCAAATAGAGAAAAGCTGTTGATTGCTTAAATGTTCAGCTCATTACGCTCTACAAAAGTCTCCATAGGGTCGAAGTTGTCAGATGACCCCTTATAGGGGTTACAGCCCCTTAAAGGCGAAAAATAGTGTTTTTGGCCTATAGAATGAAAACTATTGAAAATAGAGAAAAGCTGTTGCTTGCTTAAATGTTCAGCTCATTTAGCTCTACAAAAGTCTCCATAGGGAAGAAGTTGTCAGATGACCCCTTATAGGGGTTACAGCCCTTTAAAGGCGAAAAATAGTGTTTTTGGCCTATAGAATAAAAACTATTGCAAATAGAGAAAAGCTGTTGCTTGCTTAAATGTTCAGCTCATTTAGCTCTACAAAAGTCTCCATAAGGTCAAAGTTGTCAGATGATTCCGTATAGGGGTTACAGCCCCTTAAAGGTGAAAAATAGCGTTTTTTGCATGTTTTTGGCCTACAGAATGAAAACTATTGAAGATAGAGAAAGGCTGTTGCTTGCTTAAATGTTAAGCTCATTTAGCTCTACAAAAGTCTCCACAGGGTTAAAGTTGTCAGATGACCCCTTATAGGGGTTACAGCCCCTTAAAGGCGAAAAATAGTGTTTTTGGCCTATAGAATGAAAACTATTGCAGATAGAGAAAAGCTGTTGCTTGCTAAAATGTTCAGCTCATTTAGCTCTACAAAAGTCTCCATAGGGTTGAAGTTGTCTGATAAACCCCTTATAGGGGTTACAGCCCCTTAAAAGTTGAATGATAGTGTTTTTAGATTATATAGAATGAAAACTATTGCAGATAGAGAAAACCTGTTTCATGCTTAAACATTCAGCTCATTTAGCTATACAAAAGTCTTCATAGGGTTGACATCAAGACCAGGTGAGCGATTCAGGCTCCTGGGAGCCTCTTGTTTTGTTACAGTTTTTATGTATGGCAGACACCCAAGCTGCAATGTTACAAACCAATTGAATTTTAAAAGTGTAAATTCATGAACCATAGGCACATGTCATGCATTTATTTACAATAACGTAGATTTTATCTCTAGACATGTAATACATATAACAGATTTCTATATTACAACCGGTGTCTAAGATTGTAGGAAAACGGCCTGACCCGATACCGTTATTAGGTATCTGAGCGATTAGCGGCAAGGGAATTACTTGTATTGTTATTATAATTACATATTGATAGAAAGACAGTTTCCGTATAGTTCTTTCAATTTCAAATAATTATTTCACCAATTTATGATGTTTTACCCTACATTTTGAAGTATTTTTCTATTTAAGTGTTTGCTATTAAAATGCATTAATTTAGGCGTTGCCATTGACAAAGGTGAAAATCAAGTATATTGTATAAATAGATGTTTTAAAGAAATATAGCTATGACATAAAATGGAACAAGTTTCTAATTTGATTTATTGCCTTTGACATATCAAATGCATCATCAATCGATGAATTTCAAGATCGCCAAAATAAGTTTTCATTGTATTGCTTATATATAGAATAAATTTGTGTTTGAAAAATCTTACAGTGTGGTAAGAGCTGTCAGATTGTAGAACGTCCTCTCTTCTATCACCGAAAGCTTATTGTTGTTAATATACCTGTCCAAATATATAATGACAATTGTTATTAGTTTGTTTGAAGACCGTAGCGTTTTAATTTGTCGCTGTAAAAGTTCTTTCTGAATATGGGAAACTAAATAGCATTAAGTCCCTCTTTAGTTTACGGTTAGTTAGTTAGTTAGTTATTGCTTTTCTCCCAAACAGCACGACTTCGTCTATATCCGGGAGATGAACATGAAATTGGTGATACAATGAACATGAAATGATGATGAAGTGGAGGAAATGGGGACACAAGGCCAATCGGGTAGGAGAGTTTTGACTGCCACTGAAAAAAGGAGTGTTGGGCAGGGATAGGAATATTTAGCCTCCCGCATGAGGACCCCACGGGTCCCACTCCCACCGAAACCTGCAGCAGGGTTCTTTTACGTGCGAGGAACGTGACATTTTTCCCAACACGGTGCACCACTATGGTTGGCGGTCAGGTTTTCCGCATTATCGCCTGACGACCCCGCATCTCTCGATGTCAGGGCTGCCCCATTCAACCACCTGGGGCACACATCCAAGTCGCTTTGTGGGCAAAGCGGCCTGACCCGATGTCAGGTTTCTGAGCGCTCTTCAGTGGACTTTTACCGACAAGCTTAGCGCTGCTGCGGGCCTATTCGCCACCCGGGACCCGCACGGGTCTTTAGTTTACAGTATTTGAGTATTGTTTTCCATAAATTGTACTTAATAAGAAAAAAATTTATACATCTCATAATATTTTGATTAAAAGTTTTTTTTGTTTTATTATTACGTTAAAATAACTATGACGCGTTTCAAAAAATTTGCTTATTTTAAAACTGACGAGATAACGCCAATCTTTATATTATATTATATTATATTATATATCTTTGAAAAAAACCACAACAAGTCTACTTTTGGCTTGACTGAAAGAAAATCATCTTGAAACATACATGTAACCACTGTTTTCATAAGGACATGCGCTGCTTTATTTCTTAGAAGATATAAGCAGGAATCTGAATATCAAATGAATGAAGGTGACACAACCTACCAAAAATCAGTGGCAATTTAACAATTCATAATAATAAAAACAGTCAGAAGCCTTTAATAGAAACTTCCAATTTCTATTACATTCATAATCATATAGTGTTTGGCATTTTCAATAATTTAATAAAGCGCCTCCGATGAGTCTTGTATAGACGAAGTGCACGTCAGGCCTATAAAAATTTATTGTCTGCAACTTTGTTGTCATATTTATTTATTGATACCCGTGCGGGTTCCGGGTGGCGAATAAGCCCACAGCAGCGCTAAGCTTGTCGGTAAAAGTCCACTAAAGAGCGCTCAGAAACCTGACATCGGGTCAGGCCGCTTTGACCACAAAGCGACTGGGATGTGTGCCCCAGGTGGTTGAATGGGACAGCCCTGACATCGAGGGATGCGGGATCGTCAGGGGATAATGCGGAAGACCTGACCGCAAACCATAGTGGTGCACCGTGTTGGGAAAAATATCACGTTCCTCGCATGTAAAAAAAACCCTGCTGCAGGTCTCGGTAAGAGTAGGACCCGTAGGATCCCCATGCAGGAGGCTAAATTTCCCGACCCTACGCATCACTCCTTTTTCCAGTGGCAGTCAAAACTCTCCTACCCGATTGGCCTTGTGTCCCCAATTCATACACTTCATCATCATTTCATGTTCATTGTATCACCACATTCATGTTCATCTCTTGGATATAGCCGAAATCGTGCTGCTTGGGAGTAAAGCAATAACTAACTAACTAATATTTATGTATTGAACAAACTTCACAAATATGACGAAGTATGCATAAAACAAATTAACGTTTTTCTAAACATAAACTCAGAGGTTTATTAAAGACAAAGAAATTAATATTTTTTTTTGCAAGAAAATAATGATGTTTTTATTATTAGAAGAATTAAATATTAAACATCTAACGAAAATATCTATGCAGAAAAAAAAATTGTCATAAAAAAATAAACTAATAACACATCTGTAGCTTTCTTCATATCAGGTGCATTTTATTGTGTACTCGACAATTTAATTCCTTTATAACACCTGGATAAAACGTTATCGTAATTTTTTTGGAAATCATAAAGTTAGATTGATAAGTTTTATTCAGCAGTATCTAAAAATGTTTAATTAAATACCTATTATTTGTACACTCGATAAATGCTTCTAGTAACTGCGAGTGTTCTCAAAAGAGTTCCCTTACGCCTCGTTGTTGTTGTATAGTACTCTTGTCTCAGGTTCTCTCTTGGTGAATTGAATTTTTATCGATTTGATTTTTAAAGTGTGCTATATTTGTGCTATGTACAAGATTACCAATGGGGGGAAGGTTGAGCTATAAAAACCTAGTTTAACCCCGCCACATTTTATATCTGCCTGTCCTAAGCCAGGAATCCTTGTCAAAGCTTTTGTTTTTTCCTGTCAACAATCTAATCTAGGGAATTGATTGAATCTTATATATTATATTTTTAGTTTTTGGCCAATGTTAGACAGCGGGCAGTGACCTCTGGTCATTTTGAGTGAGTGAGTGAGTTGGTGTTTTACGCCCGTGCAACGCTATATAGGTTATTTACAGGCGATGAACATGAAAAGGATGATAAAATGAACATGAGATGATGATGATGATAAATGAAATTTGGGGATGGGGTGGGACACAAAGGACCGGTAAATTTTGAAGAACCACAGAAGAAAGGGGAGATTTGGGTAGGGGCGGAAACTTTAACCTATGTGGTGCATTACTTGGCGGTCCACAAAGGGGTCTTTTACGTGCATGAAGCGTGGCACTCTCCACACACGTTGGCCCACTATATTCGGCGGTCAGGGTTTCCGTATTATAGACCTGACAACCCCCGCGGACGAGGGCCACCCTATTCAGCCACCTAGGGTACACACTTGGTCGCTCTGTGGGCTGAGCACTGACCCGACATCAGAATCCAAAGACCCTTAGTTGCCTCTTACGACAAGCTAGGCTCTGCTGCGGGCCTATTGGCCACCCGGACCCCGCACGGGACATTTTGAAGACTGCTGGCTGTTTTTCATTGTGATTTTCTAAATTGCCGTTTCTTTAATGTTGGTTGTGTCGCGTACACTTATACGTTCATTGAACCCCGAACATGTTCTGTCTTAAAAAACAAACTTTCACCTCCCCATATTTGACACCATTTCAAACGATTTGCACATGAGGACAATGACTTAAGTGTTTAGTACCTATGAATAAATGATGTATCGGAACGGCATTTATTCATGTTATTGTACGGACAACTCTCATCTTCCGTCAAGAATTAATTATAATTATCTTATACATGTACTAAGCTGTAAATTAGTTAGTTAGTTAGTTATTGCTTTACTCCCAAGCAGCACGATTTCGGCTATATCCGGGAGATGAACATGAAAGTGGTGATACAATGAACATGAAATGATGATGAAGTGGAGGAAATGGGGACTCAAGGTCAATCGGGTAGGAGAGTTTTGACTGTCACTGGAAAAAGGAGTGATGGGTAGGGACGGGAAATTTAGCCTCCTGCATGGGGATCCTACGGGTCCTACTCTTACCCAGACCTGCAGCAGGGTTCTTTAACGTGCGAGGAACGTGACATTTTTCCCAACACGGTGCACCACTATGGTTTGCAGTCAGGTTTTCCGCATTTTCACCTGACAACCCCGCATCTCTCGATGTCAGGGCTGCCCCATTCAACCACCTGGGGCATACATCCCAGTCGCTTTGTGGGCGAGGCGGCCTGACCCGATGTCAGGTTTCTGAGCGCTTCTTAGTGGACTTTTACCGACAAGCTAAGCGCTGCTGCGGGCCTATTCGCCACCCAGAACCCGCACGGGTGTACTAAGCTGTAAAAAATATGTTTAAGCAGTACAATTAAGTATAGGAAGGTCTGTTTTCCATAACTTCAAAACATTGTACAATTAAGTATAAGAAGGTCTGTTTTCTATAACTTCAAAACATTTCCTCAATATCAAAGTTGATACAGCTTTTGGACCTAACCAGAACACTTTGATGTTTAATACATGTACTGAACATTTTTTTAAAATCTTTACAATATCGGAAATAATTGCTTATTATTTAACACTTTATTAAATATCATTGACAACTTGATGTTATCAAAATATATATAAAAAACATTTGGTTACGCTACACATGTGTTCAAACAAACAAAGGCATTCTAGTGATGTCATTGTGGTATGTTTTTGTTTCTATATAAAACTGGAGTAAACTTTCGAAAAAAAATATTACTAGCATGTGAGAATATTTTGACAACCTTGAAATAAATTATCCTTCCAGATATAATGACTTTCAAGGCGGGTTTCGGTTGGTGGTATCCATTCCAAATATTCCAATGTGTTCTATTGTGTTGTGTTTTTATCGTATTGTCGTATCATATATTATTAAATTTTGTAGCTGTTTTCTGGATTTTTAACATTCAAAAGCCTTAGTGGTACTTTTTTATTCCAAATCCAAAATGTTTTTTTTTTAAGAAAGTCTTATGTTTTGTCATTTTTTTAATATCAACACTTAAAAGTTTGTAAAGGTAAGTTATTTCTTACAAAGTTTGAAATGACTGTAAATTGTCAAACGTCCCACTCCTTATCACTATCAGCTTGTTGATAGCCAGATCTCTATAATAAAAAAATACTCCACGATTATCTAAAAGGCACCAGTAAAGAAATTGAAAAATGTTCTCTCTAAGTTATTTTTTGATACAATCAACATAATAATGTACGGCATGGCATTGTTTTAAACAGTTACCTAATGATTAGTCATTGAATAAATTCAAATATGAGTAAGTCAATCTATATCATATTTTGATTTCACATATGTTTGTATACCCCATTGGTACCTCTGCTTCTTTGTATGTATGACTTAGTTGCATATTAAATGCCATTATAATTTAACATTAGCGCATCGCAGATCCAATTCATTTAGTTGATACCCTTTTTTATGGAGTCTTCGTTTCACAGTTGATTCGTTACTCTAGAGCTTGTGGGAATGATATCGATTCCCATGGCAGAGCGTCGCGTTTGACACAGAAATTGCTGACAAAAGCTATGTTGCTCCACGGTTGCTATCTTCACTTAAGAAATTTTACGGTGGACACCGTGCACACGTAGACAAAAATGGGATTTCTATCTTTCAAATGAGTGCAGATGTTGGTTTGTCGCAGAAATTAGTATTATTAAAAACGAAAGAATATGGAATATATGCCAAAAAGACACGATCCACATATTGAAATGATATATTGTCTTCTTTACCGGATTTGACACTCTGAATTAGAAATAGCAACACGACGGTTGTTCTATATTAGGTAGGAACCACTTACTCTTTCGGAGCATCTGAGTTCAATCTTGTCACGACTTGAGTTCGTGTTGTTCATTTCTGTTCGGTTGATTTTGTGTTTCTTCGTGCTGTTTTTGTTCGTGTTTACCGTGTTTGTGGTTGCCCTTTCGGACTTTTGACACTTGAATGCTCCATTGGTTCCCCTTTGCTTCTTCAATCAGGTCATAATTTTCAAAAGGTCATATAATGGCATCGATGTTTTTTTTATATATAAAACGTTGTTTTATGCCTACGGTAAGGGCTTTCATGCGTCCTATTTGATTCGTCATACACTATGCGCTTCCCATTTTCTTTAAATCCATAAACTTTTTTTTTACAATTTGTCATTTGGGTAGATTGTTTTGTTGGAGATTGTACTGTAAAAAGATATTGTAGATCTAACCAGAGACTATATTTTTTAAACTGATGTGCCATGTACGGAGTAATTTTAAGCCATATATTGAGCTTGTTGTTAATAACTAAAATGATTCATTGATTGATATATTGATTTATTGAATGATTGGTTTTTGTTTGTTAACTGGCCAGTCGACATCAACTCGATAAAAATTAGCACATTATCACATTGAAACATCAAATTAATTTGTGTAAACCCACACAGTACCCAGCAATCATAACACAGACCCATGTATGTCATACAAACAAGGCAAATGCATGACCACACACCAGACAGAAAATAACTTACAAGAGTGGCCAACGTACCCTTAGCCCACCATCGTCCAATGCACCAAAAATGTGACGCAACCCTCGGCAAATTATTTAACCAATTCAGAACCCTTAACTATGGTGACTGACAATGAAGAACCCCTATCTGAAATGGTCATTCAAATGTAGGAAATCCTATCTGATTGGGATAAAATCAACACCTACCCAGTTTTAGAAAAACAGAAAAACAGAAAACTTTTTGTCGAAAATGCAAGGTTGTCTGGTTGAACCTACACACACTAATATGAACATGAAATGATGTAATAGATGAAATGGTGCTACAAGGCTAATCGGCAAGGGAATTTTTCACTGTCAGTGGAAAACTGGGTGATGGATAAGGACCTGCATGGGGTTTTACAGATCTTAATCGTGTCGAGACTTGCAACAGCCAGGGTTCTTTAAGATGCGAGAAACGACATTTTTCCAACACGGTACATGAAAACCAGATGACCTCGGTATTCACTATAACAGGGCTGCTGCATTCAACTGTTAAAAATTACCTCGGGCACATATTCCAGTCTCTTCGATTGTAAAGAACAAACGGCCTGACCCGATATAAGATAATTGGCGATTTTTAGTTTTCTTTTACAAACAAGGAATTATCGTTCTTATATTGACTTAATGATAAAAAAAGACTGTTTACGTGTTTTTTTTTTTATACAAAAATGTTAAAATCACAGGATGTTATTTTACACCAATCAGGATATTGGCAAGCGTTTCCCGACACAATGCCTCAAAATCTTGGGGGTAATGGAGCAGAAAAAAAGCGAAAAAAAGCCAAATGATTGTTTGGAGTGTTTTTTATTTAGAATAGGGAAAACACAAATTGAGTGATGATGTAAGCATTTAGTAAGTGTCACTACTGGAAGCGCTGTTGACAAAAATACACAAAATTTGAATATTTATATAAACATGCTGCATGTAGCTGTTTTTTTTTGTCTTTGCACAGACATCTAAGATACATCTTTCTTGAATGGATATTTGAAAATTTTGAGCTTGAAATTTATAATAGTATAGTATGCATGCTCATACTGCATGACATTTCCTCGGACATTTAATACAAATTGTGATCCTAATATCATAGATACTTAAAAGAAATAAAGATTAAATGATAATTGAATGAATGAATAAAGAATGAATAAAAAAATGAAGGAATGATAAATGAATTAATGAATAAATGCATTCTGAGGGAGTTCAGCAAACTTCACAAGTGCAGGCGAGTTTACGTTGAACATATAATTAAGGAACTTCAAACTTCTAGATTTATCGGCACTAGAAGAATATTTCACTACATGAATACAAATGACAACAAAGTTCCAGACAATAAATTTTGCTACGCCCGACGCGCGTTTCGTCTAGTCAAGACTCATCAGAGGCGCTCTACCAAATATATTGAAAATGCCAAATACTATATGATTATGCAGAGCATAGAATATATATAAACATATATAAAACGAACGAACAAAATTAACTTAGCAGCTACTAGATTTACTGGTCCCTCAAAGTGTCCAGTGTGTTAAGGAATTCAGGTTAAATTCAGTATATTCTTCTTGCAGTAAATCAAGGACACTACTAGATCGAACTTGAAGATTTACTACTTAAGGATGTTCGCTACTTTAATTGAAAATAAATAGGTTTCAAATTTGATGCCTTAAATGAAAAGATAATAGTAAAAGGTATAAAATAAGCAAAAAATTTTGATAGGTTCGTGACCTCGTTTTCAAGATAATTGACGTTAAAGTTTTGGCGGGAATAGGTTTTCTCAGACTTTTTCATAGGTTTAGCATTAGCACTATTTAGCTGTTAAAACCCATGACAGAATAAATAGGATTTAGTGAAACTTTGTTTATAACGTCTTTATGATATATTAAAGACATTGATAACAAGAAAATATGGGGTTCGGTGGCAACAAATTTAACCCTAATTTGATGGTGAAACCTAGAGGATTCCGAAAAAAATGACAGAAATACCAAAACGCGAGCATCCTTAAGTTGAATTTGAATTCTTAAAAAATAATGAACAATTGACAAGTTCAGTGTAAACAAGACTTGTCAAGTATATCATGTCCGTTCGAGAGATTTTTGGCTTAACAAGTGTGGATGTTTGTACCGGCATCCAATATGGGAATGTCCTGCATTGTCGAACTCTATGCTGAGTTCCCAAACAGGAGAACTGATATAATTTGTAATTTCTTGTTAAATATTATAAAAATTATTTCTTATTTCTTATTTTCGACCTTCATCATTTCATTATTGCTGTGAGTATTATATATTCGATATACTTGTAAATTGGCAATAATGTCAAATGGTAGCTGTATTCATAATTAAAAATGTAACTTAATTAAAAAAAATTCCTAATCTTAACGAATGGCAAAAAGTTCATAAATTGTTTGTGATTAAATGTCAATCCAAGCTGTCAATTACTCATCTGTTGATATATTCTTGACCAATTTACGGAGTAAGTATTAATAACCTGTGGAATATCTGTGAAGTAATTGTTTGATCCTTGTCTTTTAATCTATTAAATGTTTCTTTACCGATTAGTGCTCACTCCAAGCCGATTGCCCGTTAATCCATTATGTAAACAATTAATCATGCTTCATTCATTATATATTACTATTTTCATTTTATACGACACTAAAAAAGACAACATCATATTTGTACCTGATTTCATGCAAACATTTACATTTTTTGTATCAGAGATATTAGCGGGTACTAATTTTCGCGGATTTTTGGCAACCGCGAAAATAGCGAAAATTAGTACCCCGCGAAAATTACTACGTTTACAGTAATGGAATTTCCGATTGAAAAATTCTAAAATGTTTAAAACACTAAGTTTGTTTTATGTACTGCACATGGTCGATATCCTAGATGCTGGATTTTGCTTCTCTGTTCCAACCTTTTGGCTTTGAGTACTTTTCATGCAATACATTGTTTTTTTTTTTACTTCCAATGTTTTGATTCAAATGCTGCTGATGAGAGGTTACTCCTTGAAATAAAGATATACCGCATAACCAAATCCACCGTTTTATACCCAATTTGGTATTTGATTTTGATACCATTCCCATTCAGTGTACATAGGTAACCTTATAACTTAAAACCATACAATGGATATAGAAAAAATTATACTTCATTTAAAACCTTCAACAAATTAGAAATGCATTTTCCCATTTGGTATTGAATGTTTTGAAGACAGGTCCTGGTACAGTTTGTGATGTTCTAGTCTATTCTAAATTTAAAAAAATAGTATCATAAACAACCAATATTAAACTGGACACTGGGCAGCTGTTAGTTTAAAAAACAAGTTTTCCCTCATCCAAGTTAATGATTTAGTGAAATTGTCTACATCTCTTGAAACCAAAATTTACATTTCAAAATGAGGCTGGAGCAACTTACAGTTTTGATAATGAATAAAAATTACAAATAAGGGCTTGACAATAATTTGTTCTCAGTCTGATGCATGTTTTGTCTTTTCAAGACTCATCATGGGCATTCAACCCAACATATTAAAAAGCCTAACACCAGTCCCAGATTATGAAGAGCATTGAAACTCAAACCAAAAATACTAAACAGGAAAACCAAATAACGACTATAAGATCAAGTCTGGACTAAAAGAACATATGAGTAATATGCAAGTAATGTTTGATGAACCTGTAAGGTAAGTTGAGACCATTCTTAACAAAAGTTGAAGTGCTTGTTTTAAATGAAAACTAGTTAAAGATCATTGAAAAATTACAAATTTACATCTATGATCATGTATGTTGCTTTTCATATTGAATTATACTTCACAAGTGAATGACCGAATGCATCTAATTTGAATGGGGGTTGACCTTGGTTTTCCTAAAAATATTTCGATTTTGTTAGCAAAGAGGAAACAACATTTCTGAAGAGGTATTTCTGCTATGTATGCATGTATATTGCTAATAATGAAACTATAAAACATTCTGTCATGATGTCTTTCAAAAACAAATCGAGCCAGATAAACAAACAAGACCTTCACTTAAATGGCCAGTCCCTTTTTCTCTGTTAGAACTAGGAATCAAGATTGGCTTTTTTGTTACAGTTTTTATGTATGGCAGAAACCCAAGCTGCAATGTTACAAACCAATTGAATCTTAAAAGTGTAAATTCATGAACCATAGGCATTTATTTACAATAACGTAGATTTTATCTCTAGACATGTAATACATATAACAGATTTCTATATTACAACCGGTGTCTAAGATTATAGGAAAACGGCCTGACCTGATACCGTTATTAGGTATCTGAGCGATCTTTATTGATACTTTAGCGGCAAGGGAATAACATGTATTGTTATTATAATTACATATTAATAGAAAGACAGTTTCCGTATGGTTCTTTCAATCTCAAATAATTATTTCACCAATTTATGATTGTTTACCCTACATTTTGAAGTATTTTTCTATTTAAGTGTTTGCTATTAAAAGGCATTAACTAAGGTGTTGCCATTGACAAAGGTGAAAATCAAGTATATTGTATAAATAGATGTTTTAAAGAAATATAGCTATGACATAAGATGGAACAAGTTTCTAATTTGATTAATTGCCTTTGACATATCAAATGCATCATCAATCGATGAATTTCAAGATCGCCAAAATAAGTTTTCATTGTATTGCTTATATATAGAATAAATTTGTGTTTGAAAAATCTTACAGTGTGGTAAGAGCTTTCAGGTTGTAGAACGTCCTCTCTTCTATCACCGAAAGATTATTGTTGTTAAGATACCTGTCAAAATATATAATGACAATTGTTATTATTTTTTTGAAGACCGTTGCGTTTTAATTTGTCGCTGTAAAAGTTCTTTCTGTATATGGGAAACTAAATAGCATTAATTCCCTCTTTAGTTTACAGTTAGTTAGTTAGTTAGTTATTGCTTTACTCCCAAACAGCACGATTTCGGCTATATCCGGGAGATGAACATGAAATTGGTGATACAATGAACATGAAATGATGATGAAGTGGAGAAAATGGGGACTCAAGGCCAATCGGGTAGGAGAGTTTTGACTGCCACTGAAAAAAGGAGTGTTGGGCAGGGACGGGAATATTTAGCCTCCCGCATGGGGACCCCCACGGGTCCCACTCCCACCGAAACCTGCAGCAGGGTTCTTTTACGTGCGAGGAACGTGACATTTTCCCTAACACGGTGCACCACTATGGTTGGCGGTCAGGTTTTCCGCATTATCGCCTGACGAACCTGCATCTCTCGATGTCAGGGCTGCCCTATTCAACCACCTGGGGCACACATCCCAGTCGCTTTGTGGGCAAAGCGGCCTGACCCGATGTTAGGTTTCTGAGCGCTCTTCAGTGGACTTTTACCGACAAGCTTAGCGCTGCTGCGGGCCTATTCGCAGGTATAGGAAGGTCTGTTTTCCATAACTACAAAACATTGTACATTTAAGTATAAGAATGTCTGTTTTCTATAACTTCAAAACATTTCCTCAATATCAAAGTTAATACAGCTTTTGGACCTAACCAGAACAATTTGATGTTTAATACATGTACTGAACATTTTTTTTTAAATCTTTACAATATCGGAAATAATTGCTTATTATTTAACACTTTATTAAATATCATTGACAACTGGATGTTATCAAAATATATATAAAAAACATTTGGTTACGCTACACATGTGTTCAAACAAACAAAGGCATTCTAGTGATGTCATTGTGGTATGTTTTTGTTTCTATATAAAACTGGAGTAAACTTTCGAAAAAAACATATTACTAGCATGTGAGAATATTTTGACAAGCTTGAAATAAATTATCCTTCCAGATATCTTCACTTTTGAGGCGGGTTTCGGTTGGTGGTATCCATTCCAAACATTCCAGACAGACAAAAAAAACTCGGATGTTAATTAAAGACAAAGAAACTAATATTTTCATCGTTTGCAAGAAAATAATGAATTAAATGTTAAACATCGAACGAAAATGTTTATGCAAACAAAAGCATAGTCATAAAAAAGATAAACCATTTACACATCCGTAGCTTTCTTGATATCACCTGTATCAGGTACATTGTATTTTTATTCGAGAATTTAATTCCTTAATAACACCTTGATAAAGCGTTATCGTAAAATTGTTTGAATTCATAAAATAAGATTAAAAAGTTTTATTTAGAAGTACCTAAAAATTGTTTTATTATATATCTATTAAGAGTACACTCGATAAATGCTTCTAGTGCCTGTGAGTGTTCTCAAAAGAGTTCCTTTACGTCTCGTCTCGTTCTCGTATAGTACTCGTGTCTCAGGTTCTCACTTGGTGAATTGAACTTTCATTGATTTTATTTTCAAAGTGTGGTTTTTGTTGTACTTTGTACATGATTAACAATAGGGGGAAGGTTCGGCCCAAAAAACTAGGTTAACCCCGCCTTATTTTATATGAGCCTGTCCTATGCCAGGAATCCTTGTCAAAGCTTTTGTTTTTCCCTGTCAACTATCTGTTTTTGTTGTATGTCCAGAAATTGATCCTTCATTGATAATCTAGGGAATTGTTTGAATCTTATATATTGTATTTTTAGTCTTTGCCCAATGCAAGACAGCGGGCAGTGACCTCTGGTCACGTTCAAGACTGCTTTCCATTGTGATTTTTTATTTGCCGTTTATTTAATGATGGTTGTGTCGCGTACACTTATACCACATCTCTTAATCGTCTACACATAGCAATACCGTTTTTTTTCTAAATACAAAAAGTTTATTGAACCTCGAACATGTTCTGTATTAAAAAACAAACTTTCACCTTCCCATGGCTGACACCATTTTAAACGATTTGCAAATAAGGACAATTACTAAATGTTTAGTACCTATGAATAAATGATGTACCTAAACGGTATATATTCATGTTATTGTATGGACAACACTCATCTTCCGTCAAGAATTTATTAGGATTATTTTATACTAAGCTGTACAAAATTATGTTTTAGCAGTACAATTATTAAAGTATTAGAAGGTCTATTTTTAATAACTTCAAATTATTTTCTCGATTTCAAAGTAAATGCAGCTTTTTGACCTAACCAGAACACTTTGTGTAAATTTGATGTTAAATTCATGTACTGAACATTTTTTTAAAATCTTTACAATATCAGAAATGATTGTTAATTATTAAGCACTTTATTATATATCATTGATAACTGGATGTGATCATAATATCTATGAAAACATTTGGTTATGCTAAACATGGTGTTCAAACAAACCAAGGCTTTCTAGTAATGTCATTGTAGTATGTTTTTTTTGTTTCTATATGATACCGAAGTAAACTTTCAACATAATACTATCATGTGAGAATATTTTGACAAGCTTAAAATAAATTATCCTTCCAGATAAACTGACTTTTAAGGCGGGTTTCGGTTTGTGGTATGCGTTCCAAAAATTCTAGCGTGTTCTATTATGTTGTGTTTTTATCGTATTGTCGTATCATGTACATTACTAAATTTTGTGGCTGTTTCTGTATCTTTGACATTCAAAGGCCTTATTGGTACTTTTTTATTCCAAATCCAAAATGTTTATTTGAAGAAAATCTTATGTTTTGTAACTTTTTATGATAAACACTAAAGAAACTGTGTAAAGGTAACTTATTTCTTACAAAGTATGTAATGACTGTAAATTGTCAAACGTCCCATTCCTTATCAGTACAAGCTGGTTCCTACCAAGATCACTATAATAAAACAATACTAGTTAATAGTAATGTAATCCAGAATTATTTAAAAGGCACCAGTAAAGAAATGGCAAAATGTTTTCTCTAACTTAAAGTTAGTTTTTGTTACAATCAACATCATAATGTACGGCATGACATTGTTTTAAACAGATACCTGATGATGAGTCATTGAATGAATTCAAATATGAGTAGGTCAATTATATCATATGTTAATTCAAAACATGTTTGTATGTATGACTTAGTTGCATGTTAAATGCCATAATAATTTAACATTAGCGCATCGCAGATCCGATTCATTCAGTTGATACCCATTTTTCTTATGGAGTCTTCGTATCACAGTTGATTCGTTACTCCAGAGCTTAGGAGCTTGGAAATTACATCGATTTCCTTGGCAGACCGTCACGCTTGACACAGAAATTGCTGACACAGGTTTATGTTGCTCCACGGTTGCTGTCTTCTTTCAAGAAATTTTACGGTAGACACCGTGCACACGTAGACTAATATGGGATTTCTATCTCTCAAATATGTGCAGATTTCCATCTCTCAAATATTGTTGTAGAAATTTGTTTTGTCTTCTTTACCGGATTTAATACACTGAATTGGAAATTAGCAACACTACGGTCGTGCTATAGCAGGCAGAAACTGCGTACGCGTCCGGAGCACCTGCGTTCACTCCTGTCACGACTTTCGTTGTTGATTTCTGTTCGGTCGATTCTGTGTTTCTTCGTGCTGTTTTTTTGTTCGTGTTTACCGATTTCGTCGTTGCACTTTTCACACTTGAATGCCCCATTGGTGCCTCTTTGCTTCTTCCATCAGATCATTATTTTCAAAAGGTCATATATTAGCGTCGATGTTTTGTATAAAACGTTTTTTTATGCCTACAGTAATGGCTCTAATGCATCGTATTTGACATTCATACACTATGCTCTTCCCATTTTCGTTAAGTCCATTAACCTTTTTTCTTACAATTTGTCATTTGGGTTGAATGTTTTGTAGAAGACTGTATTGTAAAAAATATTGTAGATCTAGACGGAGACTAGATTTTTAACTGATGTCATATGTACGGAGTAATTTCGAGCCAAATATTGAGCCTGCTGTTAATTACTTAAATGATTGATTGATTGATATATTGATTTATTGAATAATTTATTGGGGTTTGTTTAATGGTCATTCGACAGAAATTCAATAAAAATTAGGACAATAACACATTGAAACATCAAATTAAATTGTGTAAATGGTCACTGTATGCAGCAATCAAAACACAGACCCATGTATTTCATACAAATCCCGTGCGGGGCCCGGGTGGCGAATAGGCCCGCAGTAGAGCCTAGCTTGTCGTAAGAGGCGACTAAGGGTCTTGGGATTCTGACGTCGGGTCAGTGCTCAGCCCACAGAGCGACCAAGTGTGTACCCTAGGTGGTTGAATAGGGTAGCCCTCGTCCGCGGGGGTTGTCAGGTCTATAATACGGAAACCCTGACCGCCGACCATAGTGGGCCAACGTGTGTGAAGAGTGCCACGCTTCATGCACGTAAAAGACCCCTTTGTGGACCGCCCAGTAGTGCACCACATAGGCTAAATTTTCCGCCCCTACCCACCTCTCCCCTTTTCCTGTGGTTCTTCAAAATTTACCGGTCCTTTGTGTCCCACCCCATTCCCATATTTCATTTATCATCATCATTTCATGTTCATTTTATCATCCCTTTCATGTTCATCGCCTGTAAATAACCTATATAGTGTTGCACGGGCGTAAAACACCAACTCACTCACTCACTATTTCATACAAACATGGCAAATGCATGACCGCACACCAGACAGAAAAGAACCTAACAAAAGAGACGAACGTACCCTTAGCCCACCATCGACTAATGTACCAAAAATGTGACGCAACCCTCGGCATATTATTTAATCACTTCGGAACCCTTAACTGTGGTGACTGACAATGAAGAACCTTTATCTGAAATGGTCATACACGTGTAGGAAATCTTATCTGAGTGGGATAAAGTCAACACTTACCCAGTTTTAGATAAAAAAAATTGTCAAAATACAAGGTTGTCTGGTTGAACCGCGGTCACTTATATAAACATGAAATGGTGTAGTAGAGGGAACGGTGCTACAAGACCAATCGGGAAGGGAATTGTTTACTGTCAGTGGAAAACTTGGTGATGGGTAGGAACCTGCGTGGGGTTTTACAGATCTTAATTGTGTCGAGACTTGCAACAGCAATGGTTCTTTAAAATGCGAGGAACATGACATATTTTCCCAACATGATGCATGAAAGCCTGATGACCTCGGTATTCATTATAACAGGGCTGCTGCATTCAATAGCTTAAAAGTACACCGGGAACATATTCCAGTTGTTGAGAAAAAACGGCCTGGCCCGATATTACATGTAGGTATCTGAGCGATTTTTATTGATATTTTAGCGACAAGGGAATTGCACGTGCTGTTATTATAATTACGTATTGATAAAAGACAATTTACGTATGTTTTTTGTTTAACTCTTATAATTATTTGATCAATTTATGATTTTTTACCCTACATTTTGAGGTATTTTTTTTTATTTAGGTGTTTGCTATTGAAAGGCGTAAACTAAAATGTCGCCGTTGACAAGGGTGAAATCAAGTAAATTGTATAAATAGATGTTTTAATGAAATATAGCTAAGACATAAAATGGAACAAGTTTCTAATCAGATGTATTGCCTTTGACACAACAAATGCAACAGAAATCGATAAATCTCTAGATCGCCAAAACAAGTTTTTATTGTATTGCTTATATATAAAATAATTTTTTGTTTGAAAAATCTTACAGTGTGGTAAGTGCTGTCAGATTGTAGAACGTCCTTTCTTCTATCACCGTAAGCTTATTGTTGTGAAGTAACCTGTCCAAATACACAATGAAAATACTATTTTGTTTGAAAACCGTAGCGTTTTAATTTGTCGCTGTAAAATTTCTTTTTAAATATGGCAAATTAAATAGCATTAATTCCCTCTATTGTTGACAGTATATTAGCATTGTTTTCCATAAATTGTACTTAATAAGAAAAACTTTATACATCTCATAATATAAATTTTCTAAAAAGTTTTTTTTTAAATATTACGTTAAAATAATTGAGGAACGTTTCATAAAATTTGACAATATTAAAACTGACGAGAATACGCCAATCTTTATAAGAAAAACCAAAACAAGTCTGATTTTTGCTTGACTGAAAGAAAATTATTCTTGAAACATACATGTTATCACTGTTTTCATAGGGATATGCGCTCTTTTATTTCTTAGACAGAAGATACATGTGTATGAGCAGAAATTCGAATATCAAATAAGTAAAGGTGATACCACCTATCAAAAAAACAGTTGCAATTTTGTAATTCATAATGAAACAAACAAAAACGGTCAGCAGTCTTTAATAAGAACTATTCTATTGCATCACACATACTTCGCAAAGATGACAAAGTTCAAACAGTTTAAGCGACTCCTATAATTGCATATCCATTTTCATGACAGTTTTACACTTTCAAAACAATTATCAAAATAATGCATGCAATTTTAGATATTAACATCTTACAGCGTGTGTAGTGTCGGCAGATTCCTGAATGCACCATTATCTATTCTTTCTATTTGATTATTATCTAAATATCTGAAAATAAAGGTAATACCAAAACTACCGAACTTGAATGATCAATCTTATAGTCCAGAGAAAATGACAAAAACGAATCAGTCATACAGGAGAATCGGTGGATCGCAATGTTCCTGACTTGGTACAGGCATTTCAAACGAAATGGTGGGTTAAACCAGGTTTTATGGCGCCAAACCTCCCTCTTCCATTGCGACCCTCAAGTAACATAGAATAGTGTGACACTGTAAAATATGCATTACTTAACCAATAATATATATTGACGTAAAATAGTGTGACCCTGTAAAATTTTCTTGGAATTAGATTTTATAAGTCGAACATAATAGGACATGTAGGATGTGAAAATCATCATGAACAAAATACAGAAGCTTTTGTCTGGAACTTTGTTGTAATTTTTATTTAAGAGAAACAAAAACCCAGAAGAATTAAAGATCGCAACGGTCCTGACTTAGTACAGGCACTTCCAACATGTCCAAAGAAGTGGTGGGTTAAACCACGTTTTATGGCACCAAACCTCCCTCTTCCATTGCGATCTTAGGATCCGGTAATGACCATAGAACACAATATAGTTGTGAGACACAACAGGGATATTGAGGTGATCATCTCAGTACAGCAGACCAGTCAAACACTAATTAAAACAATTAACCACTATATCTTTTAACTCAATTTTGAACTTTTCTACTAGTGGCTGATAACGAAGAAAGAATGTTATAGGGATCGTATGAGACGTATTTTTTTTATAGCCCTGCTCCAAAAGTCGGTCACGAAGAAATCGGTGTCTGATAAAAAAATCTGTGAAATGTGTGCAAGCTAATGCATATCGAATAAGTTGTGAAATATAAACACCTTATGCAGGGGAAGTAGGTATATTGTTCTGTAGATTAGGAAATTTAATATTTTGAAAATAAGAATCGTCTCTTTTATCGTAATTTTTTGTACTTCGATGACCGCCTAAAAATAATTGATGCATCCGAAGTATGTAGTCATTGTGTAAGGCAGATTAAAATACGCTCGTATGCATAAAACAAAGTTATGTTTTTCTAAACAAAAAACCCGGAAGTTTATTAAAGAAAAAGAAGCTTGCATTTTCATCTTTTGCTAGAAAATAATGAGAAGAATTAAGTGTAAAACATCTAAAGAAAACGTTCATCTGATAGAAAAATGCAGAAAAAATGCATTGTCATAAAAGAAGATAAACTAATTACACATATGTAGTTTTCTTGATATCATCTGTATCAGGTTCATTGTATCTGGTTCTTGATAATTTAATTCCTAATTACACTTGGATAAAGCGTTATCGTAAAACTGTTTGATGTCATTAAATTAGATTGATAAGTATTATATAGCAGTACCTCAAAATTGTTTAATAAAATATATATTATTTGTACACTTAAAATATTAACGTTTTTTTTCTTAATTAGAAACGTTAATTGAACCCCGAACATGTCTTGTCTTGAAAAACAACCTTTCACCGTCCCGTGGTTGTCAGCATTTCATCCAAGTGTTTGCAAACGATTTGCACATGAGGACAATGATAGGAATAAATGATGTACCGAAACAATATGTATTGTACGAACAACACAACACTCATTTTTCGTCAAGTATTTATTAAGAATATATTTATATTATGCTGTAAAAAATAAGAAGTATTAAAATGTCTTTTTTCCTTTTATGCTGTTTTATAAAATGGCGAAATTGGTAGATAATATGTCTGTAAACTCTGCGTAAGTTGTATATATTTTTTAGTTTACAAGATGATAAACATAAACTTCAAAACATTTCCTCAATTTCAAAGCAAAAAGAAGAACACATAGCGTAAATTTGATGTTTGATACATGTACTGAACATTTTTTTTTAATCTTTACAATATCAGTAATGATTGCTAATTATTTAGCACTTAATAATATATCATTGACAGCTGGATGCATATGTTACCAAAATATCTATGAAAAATTTGGTTACGCTTTGCATGGTGTTCAAACAAATAAAGTATGTAGTATGGTTTTTTTTCTATATAGATACCGAAGTAAACATTCGAAAAAAAAATACTAGCATGAGAGATTATTTTGACAAGCTTAAAATAAATTATTCTTCCAGATATCTTGACTTTTAAGGTGGGTTTCAGTTTGTGGTATGCGTTCCAAAGATTATTGTTGTGTTTTTATCGTATTGTCGTATCATATACATTACTAAATTTTGTGGCTGTTTCTGTATCTTTGACATTCAAAGGCCTTATTGGTACTTTTTTATTCCAAATCCAAAATGTTTATTCAAAGGAAGTCTTATGTTTTGTAATTTCTTATTTAAACACTAAAAAGTTTGTAAAGGTAAGTTATTTCTTACAAATGCTGTAATGACTGTAAATTGTCAAACGTCCCATTCCTTATCACTACCAGCTGGTTTCTACCAAGATTTCTATAATAAAACAATACTAGTTATTAATAATGTAATCCACGATTATTGCTTCTTACAATTTGTCATTTGGGTAGAATGTTTTGTAGGAGATTGTATTGTACAAAAATTATTGTTGATCTAGACAGACTATATTTTTAACTGATATGCCATGTACGGAGTAATTTTGAGCAATATATTGAGGCTGCTGATAACAACAAAAATGATTAATTGATTTATTGAATGATATATTAATTAATTGAATGGTTGGTTGCTGTTTGTTTAATGGCCATTCGACAGTAATTCAATCAACATTAGGACAAAAACACATTGCAAGATCAAATTTAATTGTGTAAACCCAAACAGTACCCAGCAATCATAACACAGACCCATGTATGCCATACAAACATGGCAAATGCATGACCACACACCGGACAGAAAAGAACCTAACAAGAGAGGCCAAAGTACCCTTAGCCCACCATCGAGCAATGTACCAAAAATGTGAGGCAACCCTCGGCAAATTATTTAATCAATTCGGAACCCTTAACTATGGTGACTGACAATGAAGAACCCTTATCTGAAATGGTCATACAAATGTAGGAAATCTTATCTGAGTGGGATAAAGTCAACACTTACCCAGTTTTACAAAGAAAACTTTATTGTCGAAAATACAAGGTTGTCAGGTCGAGTCTACACACACTAATATGAACATAAAATGGTGTAGTAAAGTAAATGGTGCTACAAGGCCAATCGGCGAGGGAATTTTTTACTGCCAGTGGAAAACTAATGATTGGTAGGAACATGCATGGAGTTTTACAGATCCTAATTGTGTCGAGACTTGCAACAGCGAGGGTTCTTTGAAATGCAAGAAACATGACATATTTTCTCAACACGTTGCATGAAAGCCTGATTACCTCGGTATTCATTATAACAGGGCTGCTACATTCAGCTGCTTAAAATTACATTGGGCACATATTCCAGTCTCTTTGGTTGTTGAGAAAAAACGGCCTGACTTCATATAAGATTATGAGTGATTTTTATTGTCTTTCACCGACAGGGGAATTATCGTTATCATAATGACTTAATGATAAAAAAGACTGTTAACGTGCGGTTTTTGATACCAAAATGTAAAAAATCACAGGATGTTACCTTATACCATCATTTTCAATAATCAGGATATTGACAAGCATTTCCAGACACAATAAGCCTTGTGGGTATTGCAGCAGAAATAAAGGGAAAAAGCCAAATGATCGTTTGAAGCGTTTTTTTTAGAATTAGGAAAACACGTATTGAGTGGTGATGTAAGAATTTGGTCAGTATCACTACTGGAAGCGCTGTTTACAGAAATACAGAATTTTAATATGTATATAAACATGCTGCATGTGGCTGGGTTTTTTTGTTTTTGTTTTTGTCTTTGCACAGAACATCTAAGAGACATATTCTTCCTTGACTGCATAATTGAGCGTGAAATGTATCAAGAACTACGCTTCTATATCGAATAACTTTACCAAAGCCTGCTCTGAAGACTTCCTAATTCGAACTGTTTACATGAACATGAATTCAGATTTTCTTAACCTTTGACATGTTCAAGTCTAACAGTGTATGGCAAACTTTAACCGTTATCCTACCTCACACTGAGTATAAGATGCATGTTCATACATTTAATGGTGCATGACATTTCCTCGGACATTCAATACCAATCGTAATCTTAATATCATAGAGACTTAAAAGAAATAAAGATGAAATGATTATTGAATTAATGAATAAATGCATTCTGAGGGAGTTCAACAAACTTCACAAGAGCAGGCGAGTTTACGTTTAACATATAATGAAGGAACTTCTAAATTTATCGGCACTAGAAGAATATTTCACTACAGGAACGAACAAAATTAACTTAGCAGCTACTAGATTTACTGGCCTCTAAAAGTGTCATATTCTTCTTGAAGTAAACCAAGGGTTGAAACACTGGACATTACTGGATCGGCCTTGAAGATATACTACTTAAGTTAAATTTGAACTCTTCAAACTACTGAACAATTGACAAGTTCATTGTAAACAAGACATGCCAAGTACAATGTAAATCATGTTCGTTCGAGGGAGTTTTGGCTTTGTAAGTGCGGATTTTTTTACCGGCATCCAATATGGGAATGTCCTGCATTGTCGAACTCTATGCTAAGTTCACAAGCAGGAGAGCTGATATAATTTCTGATTTCTTGTTAAATATTATAACATTTATTTCGTTTCCTATTTTCGACCTACACCCATTATTTCATTATTGCTGTGAGTATTATATATTCGATATACTTGTAAATTGGCAATAATGTCAAATGGTAGCTGTATTCATAATTAAAAACGTAACTTAATTGAAAAAATTCCTTATTTTTACGAATGGCAAAAAGTTCCTAAATTGTTTGTGAAAAACCAAAGAAGGGTTATTTATAAGGAATTAAATTGAACTTGAATAGTTTTAGCACGCCATGTACTAAAAGGTTTTAAAAAGCAGTAAAAATAGACTCGTTTGCCAAATTTTTATTGTCGATACCTTCGTAGAGTTTCGTACTTTTGTGAATTTTTTAGTAATTTCTATTAAGTGGTTGTTACCAACATTAAAAAACAAAAGCGATAGGTCGATAAAGGTTTAGAATTTGGTCAAAGATTGAATTTCCAAGACATTCTTTGTACATGTATTAAGTTCACAAAGGGGAAAATAATAACATTTGGTAATAATGAGATGAATCCATATAGGACCAAACGGAAGTGATCCATAAATTGATACAGCATAAAGTTTCAGTGCGTTGTATTTATTGTGCTCACGACCGGTTTCTGTCTTTTTTAAAGAGATCAATCCCATTTACACCATTGCATCTTGGGCTGGATAGATTACATGTACCTATACGTCCATTATTGTCGATTTAGCCATAATGCAGTGCGATTTTCTGTCGTCTTATCAAGAATTCGTCTCTTGTTTACTTTAAGTGGGATTGTTCTAAGGGTTGCATTTTTTTTCTAGAATTTGACTGTAAGAGGCAGAATAGATTGGTGTTGTTGCATAGTTAAATTGCTGGTACACAAAATGAATATTGTCGTTGTAGGCATCTGCCAAGTGGCCTCACATACAAATTTAAGTCTCCCTTTCGTCTCTCCGATATTGATCAATCCATTTAGAGTGCATTTTAGTCGTAAATAAGGCTGGCAAAGGTGCAATTAAAATCATCCCAACTCTTTATGCAGTATGACCTATTTGTTTAATTGTTCTCATTTTGAGAGTCAGTTATCATGATCCTACAGGTTTAACAATTTCGTATTCCACATTTTATGACAAAGCAATGGTCAATATTTCAAAATTTAAGACGTCTGCAAAAATATTACATGGTCTGATTGTTTTTATATAATGTGAGGTATATGGAATTTTTTCGGTTTTTTAGACACACTAATGAAATTCCTTACCTTTTTAGACTGAAACTACATTTTAGAATTGTCATTAAGTTTTCGTGTCTGAAAACATAAAATACCAAATAAAATAAAATTTTCATGGCAAAAATTATAGTTTCACTTTTTTGTGGGACCCAAAGCCTAATGCAAACTTACATATAATAAGTGTCCTTGGGAAACGCTGGAATGTATGTTAGATATCTGTTGTAACAATCAACTTCTACACCATCACTTTATTCAGAACATGAACATTCAGGAGGACAACCATCTATTCCTTCACATTGATCATTGTAAAACAGCAAAAGTAAACAGAGAATACGGATCTTCATTTCGTCGATTTTTATCAAGTTTTTTCTGAAACAGATAAGAAATAATTTGATTTTCATGGTTGATATTCATTAGATGATCTGTATTTGTTTAAATCATAACACCGTTCTGTGTATTTCAATGCATTTACAGAATAATAATTTATTATATTTAAGAAAGAAAATGTAATAATTTTCTTTTTCTTTTCATCAAATAATTCAATTCTGCTAAAAAATATTTCTTAGGCCAGGAATTATATATGTTATAAGTATTAGGATTTAACAAATTATAGTGTTGGGTAAATGATGTACAGCGAATGTTGCTATCATAAGTTCATGTTGCCCTTATGTAATTCATGTTATTGACTTAAAGAATCAAATATTTTGATATTTATATTTTGGCTTCATACATTTTGTATATCAGAAAAGCTTATCTGTAAAAAAATACTCTACTTTATTCACAAGGTTGGGCGGAGCTTAAATATCTCAGTCTTTTAGGCAAGATTTAAACGAAGAATCCCGAAATAATTAACCCGTGACCTACCCGGTAAATAAAATAGAGTAATAATAAAGAATAAAAAGCAAACCATATGCTGAGTTGATCACGATGATCAAAAAAATCAATTACAACGCAAAAAAACACGCGATAAGAAAAACGAAAAATAGATAGAACTCCTTTTCTGATGTAAATTATAATCATATCAATTGTCCTGAATAGGGAAACAAGCTTAATGCTCCTTGTCAATAGAATCATTTTTTAAACGTCAGTTTTAAGGATTTGTATATGCGAATGTGCCAAACGCACATTTAGTTTAAAAATCTTTGTAATTTGGTAAGAATGTTAATTTATGTGAGCACGTGAGCCTAATCATTGTTTAGTGAGCCGTTTATGTTAATGTAAAGGCAAAGTGTGTTAAGCCTATCTAGCATTTAGGTACTAGGTGTATAGTAAGCGCTCCATCTTCGCTAATTTGCGCATGTGTAATTACTTAATGTAACAAGTGAACGTGACAATGTTAAAACAACAGTATCTAATGTTACAATTGTATCACAATTTTGTTATGGATATTATTAGCTTGTTTTTGAAAAGTTATGATAATTATAATGCCTACGGACAAACGTGTTAAAAGTACAAATTTAGTCCCAAAAGATGTTACTACAAAGCTGCTGATACGACTCACCTCAAGTCCTCTCTATTATATATGATGATAAAAATCAAAGTTCTCAAATCAATGTAAATTTAAATATTACAATCTATTGAATAAGATAAAAATAACTCATAAGACACAAATTCTTATTTCCCCATAATATCAATCGCTCTATTCTATTCTTCTTTTAATTAATTGAATTTCAGGAAAATGTTAAGATAAAAAGTCTAGTCTTAATCATTTTAATAAAATTTCACCCGTATATAGCTTAACCAATTTCAACGAAAATTTTTACCTCATTAACAACAACGAAATCCAGGCAAACTTCTATATTTGATTACAAGATATGATATTTCCAAATCAACTAAAAAGATGGTTTTACTAAAAGATCTTCATGAAATATGTGTTTTTGCATCATATTTTTTCCCGGAAACGCAAGATGGCCGACCTACACAGCTCATCAGTATTACTGGGTCTCATGACAAAATCAGCCTAATTACAAAACATCAAGCATAACAAAGTTTGTTCCAATTATCTTCCAATTATCAACCACTAGTAGAAAAGTTCAAAATTGAGTTAAAAGATATGGTGGTTAATTGCTTTAATAAGTGTTTGACTTGTCTGCTGTACTGAGATGATCACCTCAATATCCCTATTGTGTCTCACAACTATGTTGTGTTCTATGGTCATTACCGGATCCTAAGATCGCAATGGAAGAGGGAGGTTTGGCGCCATAAAACCTGGTTTAACCCACCACTTCTTTGGAAGTGCCTGTACCAAGTCAGGACCATTGCGATCTTTAATTCTTCTGGTTTAATGTTTCTCTCAAATAAAAATTATAACAAAATTCCAGACGAAAGCTTCTGTATTTTGTTCATGATAATTTTCATATCCTACATGTCCTATTATGTTCGACTTATAAAACCTAATGCCAAGAAATTTACAGTGTCACACTATTTTATGTAACTATATATTATAGGTAAAGCAAATTTTACAGTATCACACTATTCTATGTTACTATATATATTCAGGACTTGAAGATCGCAATTGAAGAGGGAGGTTACGCGCCATAAAACCAGGTTTAACCCACCATTTCATTTGAAATGCCTGTACCAAGTCAGGACCATTGCGATCCACCAATTTTCCGGTATGACCGATTTGTTTTTGTCATTTTCTGTGGACAATGAGATTGATCATTCAAGTTCGGTAGTTTTGTTATTACCTTAATTTATCTACAACAGTTTTGTCAATACACTCGTTTCAGCATTACAATTTTTCTGACGTGGCGGAATTATATGTCAAGTTTTCTGACATGCGAGTTAGAAAATGCAAGAAAAACAAAAAATAAACAAAGTTATCATTTTCTTTGATATCATAATTTGTGCGCAGTCTCTGGACCAAAAACAATTTAATTCAAATGTATATAAACATACTCAAATGTGAATTTCAACTGAGAACATTGAGCACAAGTCTCGCGAAATGATACGGATGATCGCGGATAAACTTGATCAATGTAAAAGTGCGCATTTAAACGGTCATTAAATTCATTTTTTTTTCTGTATGATAAAAATACCAATCGTAAAAGACCAAGTTTTATATTTGAATATTTAAAAAGGTGTTCTTTCTTTCATTTCTTCTAAAAGACACACAAAACTTAAGGTAACAAGATTGCTTCGCGTAGCCATGTGTCCCCGCCGCCGCATAAAAGTTGTGTGGTATGTCAATTATAGCGAGAAACGATAGAAATTGGTTGTCAAAATATGGGATGATCACCTACTAACAGTACCCTATCAGTGTGTAAAGTTTCAGCAACATCCGTTCAGTAGTATCCGAGGAGTTGCACCCACAAAAATGTTTGACATGACAAAGTCCCATTTTTTGGCCTGGAAAATCACAAATTCGTTAATAACTCGAAAACTGTAAATATCGCTTCAAAATTGTTTTCGTATTATTATAGAGTACCTTTTGCTCTATCAGCCTACAAGTTTTTCAGATTTCGAATGTCCTATATTTTGACCTTTCTTCCGTTTCCATGGAAACGGCAACCATTTTGAAAATTTCAAATATGGGATGATAATCTACTAATTGTACCCTATCAGTGTGTAAAGTTTCAAAAACATCCGTTCAGTAGTGTCCGAGGAGTTGCACCCACAAAAAACGTGACGGACGGACGGACGGACGGACGGACGGAGACCATTACTAAGTCCCTCCGACGCGTTGCAGCGGGGGACAAAAAATCAAAAATCATTCATGACACACCAGTAAATAAGACGTGCGGAGTATGATATGCAGTTTATTGACGAGAAAGAATAAATAAATAATCATTTTGCATCTAAAAGATAATCTTACTAAAAATTTAATCCGAAAAACTCATGTTGTTTTACGTCTGCCGTGAAAAATTCCACCCAAAATACTGTTGAAACTGATATGTATTTAGTTTTTGACATGGTTTCGTTTTTAATACATAAAACCAATTGGCTACACAAAAAAAACATTACATTATAGCCCAAAAAGTAATAGAAAACACATATTCAAATCTATTTAAAAGTTGTTCGTAAGAAACTAATTCCTTTCTACATCCCTATTCAGAGTAGGCTGTGCAGCACATAGGTGTTAACCCTCCCGAATCCTGCGGGAGCCTCCCAAAAATTTAAGCTATCTCCCGTGAAATGAATTACTCCCGTGCGGGAGATGCTATTCTCCCGACTTTGTAAGCCCTCCCGTATGGTTTCCCGAAACTGTGAATCATTCTATCAAAAACTTATTCATTTGTTAGTTTTCAACAGGTGATTTACTCAATCAGCTGATTGAAAATCGATAATCTGTCCCTTGATTCACCTGTCATGTTATCAAAACACATGTCAAGGTTTTAATTAGTGAAAGGATAACTATAATTTAGTCAAAATTTAAACCAATTATGGCTGCTGGCTTGAAATATTTATTGCTCCCAGGCTTAGAAGACCCTTTCAGAACATAAAAAATACGATCTCCATTGTAAACAAAAATCCATAGAACAAAGGGAGAGCATTGAAAACTAAAATTATCTCCCCTTTATATGTATAGATATTTATTTCTAGTTGGAAAATGTAGCACAAATTCATAAAATGAAACGATTTAGTCTATGAATTTGTTCATGAATACATCCTAATTAACATTTGAATGTTTTAAGCTTTTTTTTATTCAAATTGAACAAAAAGTTTATTAAAAATACCTTATTATAAAAAAAGAAGAGCTTTGGGTGGTCAATATATAGGTATAGTCACGACGTTAAACTCCCCAGTCAGTCGGTGGTCAATTCAAAACTCTTAAATATGAATGATAACACAAATTGACAATGAGCTTATTCATAAGCACAAGCCTAAACAATAACAGAGATTGACATGTTCTTTAAAGTATAAATTTTGCCCACAATTTTTAAGGGGCAAATGTCGCTACGCAAAATCTCCCTGAAACTCAAAGTAGTTTCAGGGAGATCTCCCTGATTGGAGTCCTAAAAGGTTAACACCTATGGCAGCATGGGATACGGGTTTCTACGTTACTAATATTTCAGCACAGTAACTTTGAAGATTAAAATAATGTTCATTTTATCACCATATATCGCAACTCACGCAAAAACTACGGTATGTCGGTTATCCGCACGCATGAAAATCTGATCGATTGTACCGTGTGATAACGCTATACGATCGCAAAAAAAATGCGGTCATAAAAAAATGATAAAAAGAATATATTCGAAATAAAGATTTGACTTGTAAAATTGTATATATATATTTTTATTTATCAACACAAATTTTTTTAGTACGTTCGTTTGACTTTAACATGTTCAATGAATATCACAGTTCTGTTTTGTTTATTATCGAAAATAGTGAATATAAAACAAGTCAAAATTTCCGCTGTCACATTGAAATATATATAATTCTACTTTATATGATTATATTGTCGTTCTTGTTCTTATTGTACCAGATGGGTATTTCATATTCAAACATTTTTATTGGCGTCTACTGTATTATAATACTATGGTGTCTTAAAATCCGTTATGGTTTCGGTTGGTCAACGTTAAACAAACAATCTTTTTTATAACTTTTTCTTTTTATTGGATTTTATTTCGTAAGAATCGGTTGCACAACAGCTCTACAATATTATTTTGAATTGGTGTGGGTTTGTAATTAACGTATAGGAAAATTTTTAATTATGCCTTACCTTTTTTGAAGTGTATATTTAAACCGCCCCACATTTTATCTTTACCTGTCTTGATCGGAGATTTGTTTTCAAAGTGTATGATTTTTGTAAGTTTTTCTATGTAAAAATGATCTTTTGTTGATAATTTTGGTATTGGAAATGAGTCATATACATTATATTTTCAATCTTAGAACAATGCTAGACAGCAATAAACTATCACTGATCATATTAAAGGTTGCTGGCTGTCATCAATTATGGATTAAAAATTGCCGCTTATTTGTGTTCACTTGTTACACATCGCAGCTTCTTCGAAATACTGGTCATGTGATAAATGTTCCTAAACAACAAATCGTTTAATAAAAGAACCTTCGTGGGTACGCTTTTTGATATCCACTAAACATAGCGATTGGGAATAAGTAGTGCCATGATGTTTACAACTACGTAGTGTGAACTTTAATATCAAGATTTGCTGATAAGTGTTCAATTCTCTTCTCTCTGTGTAGAACTGGAGTCGTTTCCGACTGTCTAATTATTCTCATAATGAATGGTGATTTTTTTTATTATTCAAAGGGGTCTTAAAATACACCACGAACGTTTGTTGATCAACAGTTCTGTTTATATGCACAACTGTATATGGTCTTACACACCATTTTTCCTAAAGTTCTGGTAAGGGGGTCCTGTGAAGTTGCTCACATGGGAAGATTTGAGACGATTAATCAGGATTTTCTTAAATTGAAGGATCACATGTGCTGTTACACCTAACATCTGAAATCTTTCATCAAATTAAGACTTTTGTAGAGCTCAATAACAGCTTTTTTCTCTTTTTACGCGCGTCAGGCGTAACAAAATTTATTGTCTCGAACTTTGTTGTAATTTTTATTTCGAACAACCGTGAAGGCTAGCACTGCTGGTGGAGTTTTAGCCCGCTCCGGCACCAACATTTTTGTGTTGGAGAACACATTAAAGCTTTAAATGATCTGTTTACAAATTCAAAATTTTCCAAACCCTAAGGTTCTTCCTACCCCAGACTTAGGTTGATCATCTTAGTAATAATTTGGTTCCCCAGTTTGATATTTTGGTTGTATTGTTCTATGCTCTTCATAATCACATAGTGTTTGGCATTTTCAATATTTTGATAGAGCGCTTCTGATGAGTCTTAAATAGACCAAACGCGCGTCAGGCGTAGCAACAGTTATTGTCTGGAACTTTGTTGTCATTTTTATTACGAACACCCGTGAAGGTTAGCACTGCTGGTGGAGTTTTAATTCCCCCGAGGTAAGCCCGCTCCAGCACCAACACTGAACACATCAAAGCTTTAAATTATCCGATTGTGCAAACCCTAAGATTCTTCCTACCCAAGACATAGGTTGGTCATCTTGGTATTAACTTGGTTCCCCAGTTTGATATTTTGGATATATTGTTCTATGCTCTTCATAATCATATAGTGTTTGGCATTTTCGATATTTTGATAGAGCGCCTCTAATGAGTCTTAAATAGACGAAACGTGCGTCAGGCGTAGCAAAATTTGTTGTCTGGAACTTTGTTGTCTTTTTTTATTTCGAACACCCGTGAAGGTTAGCACTGCTGGTGGATTTAATTCCCCGTGGTTAGCCCGTTCCAGCACCAACACTTTTGTGTTGGAGAACACATCAAAGCTTTAAATTTTAAGTTCGCGATTTTTGAAAATTTGTACATTGAAAGACTATCATATGAAAATAACTTTGGTGAAATTCCTAGCGCTAAAATATACATAGTTAGGAAAAATAGGCTTTTGAAAGTAAAAAAAAATATATCCATGGAGGGTCACGTGATTTGTACTAGATGGCGCTGCACAACGTCTGAATGTTGCATCCTATACCCAGATAGTTTTTATCGATGATTACCACAACGGACAATTTAAAATAATTCAAATTAAATCGGGAATAATATAATAAAAGTCAGTCTAATGTTTGATTGTGAACAGTTTTATAATAATACCAACCGTTAAGTTCAAAATTAATTCGTAGATTAATACTTATTTTTTTATAAATATTCTTAGATTCGCCGTACGGACTATTTCAGAAAAATATATTTCAATTTTCAGTATGTAGAGAATTCATACTATTTATTTCTTTTATACATCCTTTATAGAATTCATGGTTCACTGACACCCTACTGTGATAACCTTGCACGATTCAATTGAGTAATATTATGATAATTAGTCCTTCCGTGCAAACCATCGCACCACAGGGGCTTACTTACCGCTTTATGTGTATAAGACTTTATTCCCCTGTACAAACCACTGGCACAACAGGGGTTCACCTGCCGTTTCCTGTGTATGTTAAGTACCCCCGTGCAAACAATCGGCACCACAAGGGTTAAATATCGTTTCCTGTGTATTAGAAGTTGACATGTACCTGGTTGGAATGGGTTCTAGAAAATCAACCCCCCGGTCCGCCAGTTTGTTTGTTTGTTTGTTTGTTTGTTTCGTATGTCCCTCCTCTAATTAGGAGCACCACCATATAGCGTAATATATAGGTGTAGAGTGGAACATTTAACAAATTGCACCAGTGCCATTTCAACATTGAAGTGAGAAAAATGTTAATAAAATACACTTTTTATAAAAACAATAAATACAATAAATTGTAAGAATTTTTCTCTGTCTTGCAAATTATAATGTAGATAATAAATCGATTTTTCCAACACTTCAAAAACGGAAAAAATCGGAACTAAAACATTTTATTACTGTTCTTTAAAAACATGTAAAATGAGGGCATTACACATACCATGCACAAACACGATGTAGCACCACGCTTTGTTCGATTGCTAATTGTAAGGGTGAGGTAGTCAATGCAGTTAACAGGTGATATTGACACCTGCTGATTTAT
Organism: Arcuatula senhousia; assembly: GCA_963971305.1. NCBI lineage: Eukaryota > Metazoa > Mollusca > Bivalvia > Mytilida > Mytilidae > Arcuatula > Arcuatula senhousia. The sequence goes on from CAXARO010000740.1 coordinate 47,670, forward strand.
TATACAGTATACTAATTAAGAAATTATTAAATGACGAGCCGGTTAAAATTCTTAAAATTGAGCTGTGTAGGGTGTGTCTAAAGCTGCATGGAAATCTTTGATTAGAGGAGTACCTTAATTGACCTACATGTCAATTATACCTGTAATTAACCACCGGGGCGTGGTTTATTGAGGGGTGACAGATCGTCCGAAAGGTTCATGATTTTGATTTACACATGTGAATTCATCAAGAACTGAATGTAGTCTTTAATATTTTAAAAAAGATTGAAAACTACTGTGCCATTTAAATATTTCAGATTATTTACTATTTGGAATTATAAAACAAATTTGAAAAGGTTTAAGTAAACTTTGGATTAAACAAAAACGCGGGGATTAATAAAACTATCAATGCCAAATTATTCATATTCCAACTTCTTTATTATGATCGACAACATCGGTCCTATGTTACAAATATCGTCAATTGGTTAATGTATCATCGGAGATGTGACGTCACATCTCCAATTGAGCTATCAACATGGCCGCACCCATATGATCTTGTGTATTGCAATGAAATTACGAATATCTTTCTTAAAATATCGTTTTTAATGCCCAAACTCGGCATGATACCTACTCTCATTATAATAAATCAAATAAACTAAAAACTTAAAAATCGCGAACTTACACTTTAAATTATCCGTTTAAAATTTCAAAATTGTCCAAACTCTAAGGTTTTTCCTACCCCAGACATAGGTTGATCATCTAAATAATAATTTAGTTCCCCAGTTTGATATTTTGGTTATATTGTTCTATGCTCTTCATAATCACAAAAAATGCATTTGCACTTTTTTAAAAGTCAGTAATTTGAGATATATTTTGGTTGAAATGCATATAAAATTTGAATCTAAGGGAGATAACTCTGTCAAGTCACACTATATTCCTATCATTTTAACAGAATTTTTTCTCCATCCTCTGACACTCGAGACAACGACTAATGTTTGTTTCTTCATAAGAAGGCTATTTTTAATGACGATTTATTGTCAAACCGTGTGTTTTAAAAATCATGTTTCAAAGTTTTTAAATTTTGCCTGATTCTTACAGAGAACTGCACTTAATAACACATAATCATGGTCACAACATATAGGAACCTTAGTGTCCAAAATATCATCTAGGATTGGATTGATGTCTCATTTGAGAACATATCTGCCGAGGGAAGGGCTTCTATTATATTATATTGGGTATATCTTACCGCTTTTAGATTATTGTTGTAATATATGGGGAGAGTGAGTGAGTTAGTGTTCTACGCCCGTGCAACGCTTTATAGGTTATTAACAGGCGATGGACATGGAAAGGGTGATAAAATGAACAAGAAATAATGATGATAAATGAAATATGGGGATGGGATGGGATACAAAAGACTAGTATATTTTGATGAACCACAGGAAAAGGGGAGAGGTGTGGAAATACAAATGACAACAAAGTTTCAGACAATAAATAAATTAGCCTATGTGGTGCACTACTTGGCGGTCCCCAAATGGGTAATTTACGTACATGAAGCGTGGCACTCTCCACACACGTTGGCCCACTGTGGTAAGCGGTCAGGGTTGCCGTATTATAGACCTGACAACCCCCGCGGACGAGGGCATCCCTATTCAGCCACCTAGGGTACACACTTTGTTACTCTGTGGGCTGAGCACTGACCCGACGTCAGAATCCCAAGATCCTTAGTCGCCTCTTAAACCATTGTCTTCCTTAAAAAAGATTAAAATGACGTTGTGACCAGACTTTCGGGTTCTTTGAGAGTGAAGCTTTTTTTTGCTATAAGATTAATTTGCATAAATGATGATGTTTTCTAAGGGAATGTGTTATCCATTCCTTTTTAGAGGATTTTATTTTAGCGGGGGTTGGGTTTTGAACAAAAGCAACTGCTATAAATAAAAACATATTTCTTTTTTTTAAATATAATCTGAAAGGTTTAAAAGCAACATGGGGCTAAAGATAAAATTAATCAGATTAAGTATATTGGGAAAATCTAGTCTTGCATTAGTATATATATAATGCATTGTTTTACTCTATATCCACGGAAGAGCCTAGGTGGTCGTAAGAGGTGACTAAGGGCTTTTTGATTCTGACTTCGGGCTTGTTCTTGACCTTTAAAAAAAGGAGATTAATAGGGTAACCTTTGTCTGCAAAGCTGTCATGTATTTAATACAGAATGTCTGACCGTCAATCGTAGTAGCTCGAGGTGTGGGTAGAGTGCCAAGATTCAGATCAAATACTTTGTGTGCACAACAAAGAAGTGCATCGCTACTCTTTCCCTTTTTTTTAGTTCACCTGGCCAAAGGCCATGTGAGCTATTGCCATCACTTGGCGTCCGTCGTCGTCGTCGTCCGTCGTCGTCGTCGTCGTCGTCGTCCGTCGTCGTCGTCGTTAACTTTTCTTCAAACTTCTTCTCCTCTGAAACGGCTGCACAGATTCAAACCAAATTTGGTCTTGTGGTACTTTGGGGTATCCCCCACAGAACTGATGTGGGGATTTTTGATTTGTCGAAAAACATGGCCGCCGTTGCTAAAAATAGACCAGAGGGTCAGACTACTGTTTTTGGCTTGTAAATCAAAAAGTATAAGAGATAGATGAAATCTGATGCCACGCTACTGCTTCAGCATCAAAAGCTCTACAAAATTCTCCATTGAGTCGAAGTTGTCAGATTACCCCTTATGGGAGTTACGGCCCCTTAAAGGTAAAAAATAGCATTTTTTCATGTTTTTGGCCTATATAATGAAAACTATTGCAGATAGAGAGAAGCTGTTGCTTGCTTAAATGTTCAGCTCATTTAGCTCTACAAAAGTCTCCATAAAGTCAAAGTTGTCAAATGACCCCTTATAGGGGTTATGGCCCCTTAATGGCAAAAAATAGTGTTTATGGCCTATAGAATGAAAACTATTGCAGATAGAGAAAAGCTGTTGCTTGCTTAAATGTTCAGCTCATTTAGCTCTACAAAAGTCTCCATAGGGTCAAAGTTGTCAGATGACCCCTTATAGGGATTATGACCCCTTTAAGGCCTAAAATAGAGTTTTTGGCCTATAGAATGAAATCTATTGCAGATAGAGAAAAGCTGTTGCTTGCTTAAATGTTCAGCTCATTTAGCTCTACACAAGTCTCAATATCTTCGAAGTTGTCAGATGACCCCTTATAGGGGTTACAGCCCCTTAAAGGCAAAAAATAGTGTTTTTGGACTATGGAATGAAAACTATTGCAGATAGAGAAAAGCTGTTGCTTGCTTAAATGTTCAGCTCATTTAGCTCTACAAAAGTCTCCATAGTGTCAAAGTTGTCAGATGACCCCTTATAGGGATTATGACCCCTTTAAGGCCTAAAATAGAGTTTTTGGCCTATAGAATGAAATCTATTGCAGATAGAGAAAAGCTGTTGCTTGCTTAAATGTTCAGCTCATTTAGCTCTACACAAGTCTCAATATCTTCGAAGTTGTCAGATGACCCCTTATAGGGGTTACAGCCCCTTAAAGGCAAAAAATAGTGTTTTTGGCCTATGGAATGAAAACTATTGCAGATAGAGAAAAGTTGTTGCTTGCTTAAATGTTCAGCTCATTTAGCTCTACAAAAGTTTCCATAGGGTCAAAGTTGCCAGGTGACCCCTTATAGTGGTTACAGCCCCTTAAAGGCAAAGAATAGTGTTTTTGGTCTAAAGAAAGAAAACTTTTGCAGATAGAGAAAAGATGTTGCTTGCTTAAATGTTCAGCTTCATTAGCTCTACAAAAGTCTTTTTATGGTCGAAGTTGTCAGATGACCCCTTTAAGGGGTTTTGGCCCTTTAAAGGTGAAAAATAGTGTTTTTTGCTTTGGAATGAAAACTATTGCAGATAGAGAAAAGATTTGTATTGCTTAAACATTCAGCTCATTTAGCTATACAAAAGTCTTCAAAGGGTTGACATTAAGACCAGGTGAGCGATTCAGGCTCCTGAGAGCCTCTTGTTGAGTTTCCCGAAAATGTACTGTTGCTTTCTTTTTAAATCCCCCATGTTTCTCATTATCATTTAATGGTACTTTATGTACATAACCTTAGTAGCTCAAGGCATGGATTCATGTCAGGACCATTTGTGCGGATAGCCAAGCAATCCAACACTACACCTTTTCCACTTTGAGTTGTCAGAAAATGTACTGTAGCTTCGTTGTACACCCCTATGTTTCTCATTACCATTCCAGGGTAGTCCATGTACATCGTCCTTATAGAGATTATCAGGCTAGAGACGCAACATACGTATTATTAACATAAGGCCGTACACCATGTCAAATTCGACGGACATGAATTCTTGTTGTCTCCTTTAAAATTTATTTAATGGAAATAATGTTAGCCAAAAGATTTACAATTTGAATTTAAGCAAATTAACTTTCCCATATAATGGATTTTAGTTTGGTATCGTCGCGAGCAATATAAATCAAAATCACGAAAACACCATAATAAAATTGTCGTAAACGTTGCAATAAAATAATCCTTTTACCCCTCCCTAACCTGTCATTTTTTATGTTAGGCAAAACTAAAACATAAATAAAAATAAAATTAACAGTATGGGTCCGGAAAATTTAGCAAACAATGTAAGTTGGCGTTAATGTATTCCCTAGCAGCACAATACGGCTTATATAATGGCGATGGACATTAAGGAGATGATCAAATGAACATAAAATGATGAGAAATATATCGGGAGGTTGTGTTGAAAACAAAAGAACAGTAAATGTTGAAGACCACTTGAAAATTGGAAAATATGTGGGGATGGTTATACTTCTTGGTGACCCCCCCCCCCCCAAAGAAAAAGATATTTTACGTGCATCTGTACACATGATTGCCCATTATTATCAGCATGCTTTTCATATTAATTATACACTTTGAATTTCCCAGGTCTATTACACTGTAAATGTTTTTAGGAAACTTTCCCGCAAATTTGCGGGTGTTATCTAGTAAATATAACATATACAAATCAAAAATTAATTATTCTCCTTAAGGATGGTCACTCTTGACCTTTTTTATATCAAAGATTTTATGATTTGTGGTGGAAATGATAGATAACCGTTTACTTAATCAAATGACAAAAAGAAAATGATAGGTCCGTGTGCTCGTTTTCGAGATAAATGACGTCAAAAATTTGGCGGGAAATAAGACTCCTCTAGATTTTACATAACTTTAACATTGTGACGTTTTTGGCCTTAAAAACCATGAAGTTATATCAAGAATTTCAAGAAATTTTATACAGTTGGTTGTTTAGGTCTATATAATCAGAAAATATCATAAAAAGTAGGGGTCAGTGTGCAAAAAAATTCTTCAATATTTTACGGCAAAGTCAAGAGGAGATCCGAAATCAGACTGAAATCCTGAAACATGAAAAGTGACCATCCTTAAAAAGGAGCGTTTACCAAAAGTAAGGGTTTTTTTTATAAAATAAAGGAAAACGCTAAATTGCCCGGAACAATTACGTACAATTTATTGTTTTTGTCAATGACATGCGGATCTTGAGTGTACACCGATTGTCCTTAAAAATGCCAATAAATCGTATGATCGTAGGGAGCGCGGTGGCCGAGTGGTTAAAGCGCTGGACTTTAAATCACAGGTCGACACCTCTGTGGGTTCGAGCCCCACACGTGTCAAGGTTTCCAGGGACCTACCGTTGCTCGTGGGTTTCACCGATTTTCCAGCTTTGAATATCGGGCTTTCCTCCCACACAAGCCTGGCGACCATGCAAGGGCCTCCTATTAGCCAAACGGTCGTTAATCTTGCCGTCGGTCAAAAGCTCTTCAGAGCTTATGTTAATTGTTTGACTTGTGTACACATCACATCACTGATGTGTATTCACCGACGTTAAATAAATCTTACCTTTACCTTTATGATAATATCCCATGCAAAACTGCGTTTAAAACTATTCTTTTGTTCGTTACCAAGAAAACCAAATTTGTGGAAAACACTCTCTTTTGTTAAAAATATATTTAATTTTATGTGTTTGTATGTAATCTAATATTTTGAAAAACAATAAGATTTAGTTTAAAGTGACTCTGAAACTAATACCAAAAATATTATTATACAGTCCCTGTATAAAAAAAGCTGACCAATGTATGGTATACGGGGTTGGCCAATTCTGTATAATTTTCTGTTACCTTTATGATATATTTTCACTGAACAACTATCGATTACGTGACTTCCTCGATCTCATATATCTTCTTGAAAAGAATGGCAAACGGGTTCTAGGAATTCTGCATCATAGTTAGATTTACATCTCAAATATATGAAATCTGACATAAACATTGCTATTACAAAGTTGCTCCCCGGTTATTTTCTTCACTTAAGAATTTTTATGACAAAACAAGTAAGCATAGACGAAAACAGCACGAAGAAACACAAACACAAAACAAATTAACAGCAATCATCAACTCAAATTCAAGTCGTCACTAGAATGATCTCAGGTGCTCCGGAAGAGTAAGCAGTTCTTAATTGCTATTGCACACCCATCGCACTGCCAATGGTCATTTCAGCGTGTCACCTCCAGTAAAGGAAGACAGAACAAAACCTTTTACAAACCAACATCTGCACTCACTGAAAGACAGAACTCCCATATGAGCGTATGGTGTCTTTTAAACCTTTTCATATGTGAAGACAACAACCGATGGGTAACATAACCTTGTGTTAGCAATTTTCGGTGTCAGACGCTACGTGACACTTAATATATCGATGTTAATCTCCTACAAGCTCTGTATAATGAATCGATTGTGAAACTTAACTCCATCAGCTTTAATGGACGAAATGTTGAAAAACAGGAAGGTAAAGTCGGCGATTGGAAATGTGAAGTACATCACGTTTTTATTATGCTTTGGTGATTTTTTTTCGCTGAGAGTCTATTTCGCAATATAAAACACACGTCCTTGAATCTGTTGTGTGTTTTATCTCAAATTCCTGAGGAGGTATGAGATGGGGAAAAATCACCAAATAGAAACATGTTCAGTGAAAGAACATCTTCAAGATGGAAAATGGAAATTAGAAGAGAGCAAAAGTCTGCGATGCTTTTGTCTAGAAATGAACTCAATATTTCGAAAGAACGTCTCTTAAGGCCGTAAAATAAATCTGATCATTCATATTGACAGTACCCTATATAGCAAAATAACATAGGATATAAATGTTCCGGACAATCGGATTATCTAGACCATACACATAAGGATACAAATATAAACGATAAAAGTATTGTTTTAGTATTTTAACAAATTTTCTTATTGATAGAAAAATAAATAATTAAATTATTGAAATATGATTAAACCCAAGCTACTTAATTCGCCCTATTGAATCATATAAAGACCAAACTCTTCTTAGAACATTTCATAATATTGGTGCAATAATAATATTAAGATATCCCTTTTTAATTAGTTTCAGAGTTATTTTAAAGTTAACATTCATGTATTTTAAGATATAAGATAATAAATACATACTTCAATTTTTTCTCTTTTATATTCTTCCCTGTTTTGTCGTTTCGTCTTGAATATATGAGGATGATCATCCCAGTTTGGTGGTTTTGTTGTTACCTGTATATAAAACCTCTACTAAGAAGAGTGATTTCCACAAATTAGGTCTTCTTGGTAGCTAATAAAAGAATATATTAAAAACTCCGTTTTGAATAGGATATTATCACGCGTACTATTGGTTGTGTCAAGGACATTCATGTAAAACAAAAACATCAAAGCGAACGTTATTATCCCTGGCTAAATAGCGTTCCATTTCTTGTGTCCGTTTCTGAGAAAACATAACTTTTGGAAAGCACTCTTCTTTGTGGAGAATGATTTATTTTTTTATTTGTATATGCAATCTTATATTTATTACAGACCATCTTGAAATACAGGTTTGATTAAAAAAGTAGGTTTTGTAGGAGTTTTAAGTTGCAATAAACTGCACCTTTTGACAAATTTCAAATCATTTATATCATCGAATAAAAAGACGAAAAGTATAAATATGTCTGTACGTTGAGGGTGTTTGCTACTATTATTATTTAAATAGGTTCCAATGCCTTTAATGAAAGAAAATATCGGTATAGCTACACAAATAAGGAAACAAAAATGACAGGTTAGTTATCTCGTTTTAAG